>CAVNYN010285960.1:0-124304 GCA_963692815.1 Nyctanthes arbor-tristis | reverse complement strand
TTCGCTCCTATAGAACAGTTGCAGCGGTCCTGTAGCAACGACCTCATTGGGGCGACTTTGTCGCTGCAATTTAACAATAGAGGCGACTTTCGGCCCTTTAGAAACGACAAATGTCGCCTCTATTTCACTTATTTCTTGTAGTGCTTGACAAATTGAAATAGATGTATTAATTTTTATGCATAAATTAGATAAAGGAAAGAAGCTGAATACAATGGGAGTACTAACTACCGAAGTAGAAAACAATGAAAAAAAATTTAAGAAACGTATGACAGCTTTCTGGTTAGACCAAGAATTGGAAGATAATATCTCCATCGTCCCTGAAAATGCACCTTCGGCAGATCGGAAGAGCGTCAGCAATATCTATGGACTTCCTGTCTCCTCTTCATGGTCACGTTCAAAACGCCAACGCTAATATGCTTCAGCTGCCATTGATAGTCGATCTGCTTCAACAACCACTCGATCTAGAGAAATACACGAAGATAAAGACACATCGTAGATAATTACGCGGCCATGGGTGTTGTAATTAAAATTTTCAAGGAGATGAAGAAGCATCGCAATGATTTTAGGAAGATCTTTCGTTAGAATTGCGGCGTGATGTGGACGGAAGAGAGGGAGTGACGGCTGCTGTGGATGGAAGAGAAGGAGTGACGGCTGCTGTGGATGGAAGAATTTGGTCTGAGCTGAGAAAGGTTCTAGGGAAAGATACCAGATTTGATTCCATTTGGAGAAAAAGAGACGGGTACCGTGTATAATGAATGCATGTTAGGTTTTGGTGGAAATATATATTTTGTTTAGGGGTATTTTTGTTCTAAGAAAATGAAAATGGACATATTTGCATAGGTTTGTAAACATGTCTAATTTTGAAACGTACAAATTAAAAGTGGTCAAATTTTGCAATTTCCTCTTTAATCAATTTAGCCGAGTAAGTTTTCTAATATTTCTTTTCTTTATTTTCCTCCTTATTTTTTTTTTTTTTGTTAGGAAAGCAAACTTATCCGTTTATTGAATCAGACAAGAGTACAACTGAATTAAAGAGAGAATGATGCATGTGGTCTGATAGCATCTTAATTGATTTTCTAAATAAGGATTCAATACTTTTTTTTTCTACAATCCCTTTGTAATATAAAAAAAATAGGAAAAAAATTTGTTTGGCCAACTAAAGACCTATATGTGCGTTCAAGGTTATTTTTTTAACAATAAATTAAATATCATAAACCCGCATATTGGGTTTTGATTTTGCCAATAGGGTTTTGAGAAATTATTTAAAATCCAAGGTCTCAAGCCACGGTGAACAGAAATAATTTGACTCGACTTTTGCTTTAAAATGGGAACCAAAAAAACAATATTAGCCTTATTTCCCTATTTTTTCTCCCCCACATTATTAGAATTCAGAGACGAGAGCAATATTAATATTGAGGCAAAACAAAATAAAACCAAATAATATAAAGGTGGAATGGAGGGGAATAATAATAAAAATGATCTAATGTCAGATGTCTAACTATGTGGTCTGTCAAATGTCTATTATCTGACAGGCCATACATCAGTATTTAGCGGTATAATACTACTAAATATTTGACATTATATCATTACTCGTAATAATAACCTTTTTGGTGGGGAAAATGTAAAAAAGGGTTTGACACATTTTTTAATAGTATCCACCCTTTATATGTGATCCCCTTGATTTTTCCAAAATTTCTAAAGAGTCAATAATTGATTCTGTTAGTATACCAATACATGTATAAATTGTAAGAAATCATTCTTGGTTTATTAAGAAATCAACATTGATTTCTTGTATTTTATAACTGTATTAGTACATTAACAAAACTAATGATTGATTATGTATACAGACTCTTGATTTTTCTTCCTCTTTTGAAGTTGTTTTTTCTCCTTTGATTGCTCACTCTGGCTTTTTTTTAATGAAATTCTGAAAAATGTTACTTCGCTGAATTTTATTGGTTATCTAGCTCCGTGTAAGGATCCAGATTTAGTTTTATAGAAAAGGTTGTTTTTTTCTTCCCCTTAGAACACTTTCAATGTTGGGAAAAAAGCCAAAGGGGAAAATTAGAGAGAAAAAAATCCATTTTCAAATGATGTATGAGGTGAAATTGAGGTGGAAAAAATATGAGTTATTCTACAGAACCAATTATTCGTTCTTTAGAGATTTTGGAAAAAAAATATGCATATATGTGAGGAAGTTAGCAATCGTTGTTGATTTAATGTCATTATTACTTGTATTTTTTAAACGAGTTCGGAATTGAACATACATAAAAAAATATAAATTGAAATTTTATTTATTTTATTACACATAGATGATAAATTTTGCTCATATCTAATTTTTTATTTGTCATAAAATTCAAAACTATCTCCCTCCTATTTAATAGTGATTATTTGACTAAAATTAAAAATGGACACAGAGTGAAATATTATTGGTTTATATAACGTGTGCCCAGTAATTAGAGGGGGATTCCTAAATTTAGGGCCAAATTTGACCCCTCAAATGACTTTTCCATCCCAAAATGGTATTACCCTCAATTTTGTATATTATTATTTAGTTTTGTTGAGAGGAAACAATGGAATCCTCCCAAATTAGAATCATGTCATTAGATTCTTGACCTCTACTCTCTGGATTCACTTTTTATTTACATCTTATAAATATACGGCTCCTTTTGATGCGCTTTTGTAATTAAAGATGGTTGAATAAGTTAAAAAGAAAAAAGTTTATTTTTACAAAAAATTCTTACAAAATTATAAATATACGGCTCCTTTTGATGCGCTTTTGTAACTAAAGATGGTCGAATAAGTAAAAAAAAAAAGTTCTTTTTTTTACAAAAAATTCTTACAAAATTTTGATTATAAAATGACTTGGTACGATTCATTGATTTTTTAAATGATGTCTTGACAAAATGAATTCTTACCAACAAATTGGAGTCATGTATCGACTTGGTGGTATCTCATTTACTTGGCGCACCAATTTCAGTACTCTTAGAGTACTAATTTTGTTCGTACCAAATGTGTGTAAAAGAGTTTTTATAAGTATTTTTTGTACATATAGCACAATTGAAGATGATTTGAATTCCGAAGCAATCTTTTCTTTAATTTAAAGTAGTTTATCGTATTATACTATTTGGGGAAAGAGGTTAAAAAAAAAGGTTTAAGAAATAATACTTATTCACGTTTTCATACCAATATTTAATGCAACTGTAATTTTTATCAGTCACACTCTACCTCTTGTAATTTGCAACTTGTTTTTAGTAGAAGTAGCGTTAACTGGACAATTACAATTAGTCGTGATTTAGTGCTAAATATATAACACCATGTGCTATCATACCGTCACATATTACGTGTATCAAGATACGCTACGTGAGCAATTATAACCACATGGCATGACTCGATACACTTTTATAGTTTTATAACACTATATAATGTCATACATCTATTACGATCATTTTTAACAATTTTATTGGTTTGTGTAATTTTTGTTCGTCAGTTCGTTGACATATGATCATTTGAGTTGACTTTCTAAAGCCATTTTCCTTTTATTCCCACCAAGCTATTCTTCTACTTACAGTTGGCTATCCAGAAATGCTCACCTACCATACTCTCATGGGCTTACCCCATAAGATGCCCATGTGGCGGGTGACATGAACGGGTGACTGGGATTCAAAAAAAAGGTCAAAAAATCAGATTTTGAAACCCTTTATCTTGTGAATCGTTCAGTCCCCCCCCCCCCCACCACAAATCCCTCTTCTCACCCACTCGCCCCTCGCTCTCTCTCCACCCCCAATTTCCGGTCCGGCGAACGGCAGAGGAGACGTTGCTCTCTCTCTCTCTGTCGCGGTCTCTTTCCCTGCTGCACTCTCTCTGTCGCGCTCTCTCTCCCTGTCGTGCTTGCTCTCCCTATTGCCCCTCACCCACCCGTCCCCTCGCTCTCTTTCCACCCCCCAATTTCCGGTCCGGCGAACGGCGGACGAGACATTGCCCTCTCTTTGTCGCGCTCTCTTTCCCTATCGCACACTCTCTCTATCTCTCTCTGTCGCGCTCTCTCTCTCTCCCTGTCGCCCCCTCTCTGTCCCTCTCTGTCCCGGTCACTCCTCTCTATCCCGGTCGCCCTCTGTTCAGATTTCCATGAAGGTCGGGCAGAGCTGTAACCATCTGGGCAGCCCTAAAGGTAAGGTCTAGGCTTTAATTTTTTCTTGCTGCATTACTGTATTCTGCCTATTTTTTTGTTGGTTATTTGGGTAAATAATGAAATCTGTATGGTACTAAAGGATAAACAAAGAATTGGAACTGCACCATTTAGTTGGCTAAAAAATCGACTGGATTTTTGCTTGCTGAAGTTGAAAATAATGGCAGAAGTTGAACTTTGCAGAAGATGAAATTTGCTTGCTGAATGTTCGATTTAACCACAAAATACATAAATACTTCATATGCTGATTCTGCAGGTGGATACCGGATTTTATTGAAGTTTGATTTGTATTTTAATTGTTTTGTTAATGTTCTTTGTGGGAGCTTGTTTATAAACATAATTTTTTTGGAGTTTCAATGATGCAATATTAAGAACAACATATGCATCTGGAGGTGTAAAAATTGGATAAGGTTTTCTGGAGTATACTCATAAGGGTGGGAATGGAAGAAGTCACTGTGGTTATCGATTGGCACTGTTGTTATATATACTTGTGTGGCTAGTTGTTGGCGTTGGACTTCTATAGCGTTGTTTGAAAACACGGAATCAGTACATATATGATTCCATGTATTATGCTCTGCCATGTGAATGATGTGAATGGAGTTTGGGGAATTTGCATGAAGTCAATGGACAATGGCTATAGGTGATTGAGCTTGTTGAATTGAATGCATATTTGTGTGTTTTTCATGACTCAAATATTTGACTGTCAACATCCTTTCTATAGCTCTATATGACGTTAAACCTTTACTTTACTAGATCTAGTATTTTACTAGATCCATTGGCTCTATATGTGTCACAATTGTGGAGAATAATAATCAACTTATAAAATCCCAAGTCAGCAGGAAATAAGAGGAAAAAGAACATCTGAGTTGTTTTTTAGTTGCAAAAATAACGTAAATAAGTGAAGTGTATGTTTCGCTTCTTAGTTGGTAATAAATTATTTAGCATAGTTATTCAAAATATCGCCGTTTTTCTTTGTCAAGCTTATATATATAGTATACGTTACTCTTATTGGCTTATAGGTACAACAATGGGAAGAGTGAGAAGAGTCAATATAGGAATCTGTTGGAGTCGCATGGATCCTACACATATGATGTGGGATTGCCGGATTTGACTAAAATGTGACGTTGGTTATCGGACATGCTTTACGTCGGATAAGGATAATGAAAACAAAGGGCGATTGCTCTACAGTTGCACGAACTATCTTGAATGTGACTTCTTGGTGGTTAGATGCGTAGGGAACTGGGCATACTTTCTATGAAGGTGATGAGTCAAGCAACACACAGGAGAGCAAAGATAAGGGAATTGTTGAAGCCAACGGGGATGATCTACCTGATCTCATTGAAAAGTGCGTTGTAATCTCGAAAGAAAAGCAAGTTGGAATATCTCTCGAAGTCGTCAAAGTAAAGTTCGACCCACGTTGGAAATGAGTTTGTAGTATGCAGTAAACTTGCATTATGTTGAACTTATTATCCCAATCTTTTCATTCCGAACATGTAGTATGTTGTATGTAGTGTTTTATGCTCGTTTAACCTAAGCCATTAAACAAATTGAATGTGTGTCAGAATCGGATAGTTTCACTGTCTTTAGATTGTTATTGTCTATGCCTGCACATTGATTTTCGCCGACGCAATAATTTTATCAAATCGAAATGGACCAAACACACATGAGATACATACTATCGCCAACAACATTACATATCCTACCAAATGCCATCACTTCCTACACAAGGCATAGTCAACACAATACACTACATGATTGTGGACCAAGACATGAAATATTAGGGTTAATATAAGCAACACCAATGATGATACAAAATACATTAGCTCCCGGCCAACCGAAGCTGTCCTTTCTAGTAAGGTAGCTAAACTTTAGTGCCCGAAGACAAAGACAAAAAAATCAGGCATTTATCGAAATTCGTTGGAAAGCTCAGGAATAGATCTCCCCCAGTTACAAAATAGAGCCCGGACGTAAGGTACAAAATGTATATAAGTATTAGATCTCCTAAACAGGGATTTGTTGACTACAAAACAAGTCTACCATGTAGCATTTCTTTGTTGAACCCATACTTATCTGAAGAACTCGCTTCATGGGAAACCCCACATGCATTCCTCTAACATATTACTATCGACTGTAGGGTCAACATAGTTGTCCGCATTGGCACCTTCATTGGGCTCCAGCGACATGGTAGGTCGACATGGCTCAACGTGCTCGTCAGCCCTGTTCAACAAACTACGAGGTACTCAAACGGACAAAAGTAACCCCTGATGGCTATGTATTACTAAATAAACTGACCTTTGTTGTGCATGTTCACATGTGCGACGATCATGGCCCGTTGCCTTACACGTACCGCATCGTCGAACGCCTTGTGAAAGGGCCTTCTCTCAAGAAGATTTGAACCGCTTGTTTCCACCTTTACTTTTTGGTGGTTGCGGGTCATGTATGACAACACCTTGCCTTGTTTCATCTTGAATGTTCAAATCTTGCTCGTTGTTTGGGCTGTCTTGGAGGTCGGGAAGCATCGGATAAACCTCATCAAAAATCCGCTCGAGCATACAAGTGCCGTCCTCCGTCAGAGCTGCTTTTTCAATCAGTTTGCTGTCCTTCTCAGCTAAGCGACGGGTGCGCTCCACGAACCTCTGAACCTGAGTTTGCCTCAGGGTGACACAGAACACCTGGTTCGACTTTGCCTCTTTTGTCCATCGACGCAGTATGTACTTCTCCGGTAACTCTTTGAACTGTTTGATGCATTGATAGCAATCACAACAATTTATCTGTTATTAAAGTGAATGTTTGTACACAACGCTGAAAAAGAAGGAAAAAAAGGTAACAACAAGGTGAATTGGTAACATAATCTCACCAGCGTCCAATATAGCATGTGCCTGTACGGAATCCCCTCAGACTCGAACTTACGGCAACTGCACGCTAAATATTCAGATGCAATGTTGTATGTGACCTGGCGCTTACGGCCAGAGACCTTCTCGGCGTCATAAGGGCTGACCTCGTAGATTCATGCATCCTGTGTGCTCCCTTTAAGTACACATATGTATGTTTGACATCTATGCAACTCGTCCAGAAAAATCTTGAAATTAGCTTTTGTATACCGGTCAACCATTTGCCTTTCAACGAGATTTCCTGTCGTTGTCACAATTATTTCATTCAGGTCAACGTGATCAGCCTCGAGCTCCATGTGTCTTTGCCGCTCCAGTGCTTTCTTGAACCTCGTGCATAAGTCATTCAATGAACATTCAGGGCTCAGGTATCTTTTGAAAAATGCATGATTGCTCTCAGCTCGCTGCGAACTACTCATACCAGCCGAGAAATCATCCTTGAGAAAGGCTGGAACCCACCGCTCTCGCAACTCATTCATATCACCCAGCCACTTATTCTCCCCAAGTGGAGTGGTTGACATCAGCTCGGCCCAACGGTCTCAAATTCAATCGCTGACTCGGAGTTCCAAATGTAACCCCTCAACTTGTCAACATGCTTCTTATGTGCTGCAAGGCACAGTTTCTCTGGAAACTTGGATAAGACATGCCAAATACACAAGCGGTGAATCGTGTTTGGGAACACCTGTCTAACTGCCGCGACGATGGCATTATCCTGATCAGTGATTATCATCTTTGGATGGAGATGTCCAGGCACAGAATCAACAAATTTTTCAAACAGCCACACAAAGGAGTCTTTGTTCTGATTAGCGATGACACCACAGCTGAACACTATAGTTTGCCTGTGGTTGTTAACAC
Organism: Nyctanthes arbor-tristis; assembly: GCA_963692815.1. Taxonomy (NCBI): domain Eukaryota; kingdom Viridiplantae; phylum Streptophyta; class Magnoliopsida; order Lamiales; family Oleaceae; genus Nyctanthes; species Nyctanthes arbor-tristis. The sequence goes on along the minus strand of CAVNYN010285960.1, from coordinate 116,375 downwards.
CGACTTAAGGGCAAAACCACATACCATATTTGTTTGTACTGAAGGTGCTATCGAAAACAATGACATCCCCAAAACAGGCATATGCGTTACGTGAAGCGACATCCGCCCAAAAGCACCTGACAAGTTCATCCTTCCCCGCAGTCTCATAGGCGTAGTAGAAATTTTCATTGGTTTGCTTTTCCGACTCAAAATGGTCTATCACTGTCTCTGCATCATGTCCCGCCACCGGTGCCCGTACATCATGTACATGGTTCCTTATGTCCCTCTCAAGGCAACCAACTGATGATGGCCCGCCAGAATCGACCTCTAAAAGTCTGCGCAAATCGGCAGTAGACAAGTTTGCATGAGAAAACTGTTGACTAAGTTTCTTCTTTGCTGCTGAAACCTCACGGTGTGATCGCAAAAAGTGAACTTTTCGCAGTGTTGCTAGTGGATGGTTATGTGCTGGTAAAAACTTACTGACTGACCACCTGTCTCCGTCTTTGTTAAGGCAGACTCCCATCCTCGCTTGACATCCGGTTCGAACATCACCCCGAGTCTGTTCCCCAGACCGATAGACCATATATGCTTGAACTTGTTTTGCCACTGCATATCTTTTTGACCTTTCTTATTACAGACAAACATTTTCCACGCGTACTCTTTCTGTGCATTCCTTTTGCAATTCCCAACCCGGACACTAAAGCCGGATTGCCTCGCGTATTCATTGTAGAATGAGTATCCATCATCAGCCAATCGAAATTGCTGCCCAGCCTGTGGTGTAGCGGCTGCAGGCACTTCCGAAACATATAGAGCATCATCTTTCTCGGATGCCATTTCTACACAACCGATATATACATGTTAGTGACTCAATCAAAATACTGAAAAGTCAAAGTAATTACTTAATACCCTACGAGTCAGTCTCATGCTTTATGCAAGCCTTGAACTTTTACACTTGTAGTTACAAATTAATAGATAACTGATTCTTAAATAAAAACGTGAGTTTCATGCAATAAGAAACCAATAATTTTTTGCCTAACTTTGCCCCAGTTATTTAAAGCAGTGCGTCACGTACCTGCTTCATTAGCCACGTCTTCCGCATTACGACTCTGTGGTTCTGTCACTGAGTGTGATGTCGACATTGTTTACACCCCCGTTGTCACCTATGATGAATACACGTTTGACATGAAGACATAATGATCCTACACGACGCTCTTCCGATCTAATAGTAACAAAAGTAAAATAACAAAGTAAAATAACGCAACAACAAGCCATTTTTTCAATCCTGTGGCTCGCTTTTCAATAAAAAGGGAGAAAATGAGTGGTGATATTATAAATGAGTACGTAATGTGCCAAATTAATTGGTCAATTTTGGAAAAGGTTATCTTTTTAACTAAATTATTATTGTAACTCATACAAGATTTTATCACCAATTTTTTTATCATGAAAAAGAAAAAGATATTTCAAATTATTCATTATGAATAATAACAAAAATAATAAATATTCATATTCAAAAATAAAATAAAACACAATAAATATTCGATTGGCACTAAAAAGGCTAGAGAGGGCACCATATTCATACACATCATTCAACTTATCAATTGGGAGAAACCGAGAATTCAACTTTGTTAAGGCACCATATTCATACACATCATCAAGTTCATCATTCAACTAAATATTCACATAAAGCATCATGTTCATCATTCTAACCCATCACCATGCATCAACCATGTATCCTGCATTTGTATTGAATCATCCTTTTAATAAATTTTGAGGTTTAGCACCACAACAGCTCTCAATGACAACTTATGCTCTAATCATTATCATTCACAAATTTGTTCAACTGTCCAACCAAGCTGTGTTTTCTTTCCATCAGTTGCTATCCAAACATCTCTCCTTTAAACTAGAAACTCTTGTAGTTGATTTTTGTATTCTATTTAATGTGCCAACCGTTTAGATGTTGGTAAATCTCTTTCCAGTCTTAAGCTATGAGGAAGAAAAGGGACTTATTATTTATGCTGTATTTTCAACTTGATCTTTCTTGTCTAGACCAAATTCATATTCATCAAGTGACAAGCACATGGAATTTTCATATCTTGGTGGCAATGTGACCTGAACAAAAGACCTTGTCCTCTTTAATAACACGTCGTACTACCTCATTCAAAACCTCACACCATTAGAGAAGGAAAGATTTATTCAATGGTATTACAAATTCAACAATTTTCATTTCCGGCCCTCTCTATCCCCTATTAAGGCTGCCTGGTTCAACAAGAAAAATGTTTACCCTAAACCTTACCTTGAAGGATGCCCAATTTCTTACTGCATTGACGGAGGCGTCGCCGGAGGATGTAACCCGAGCGTCCGTCTAGGTCCGCCGCCTGGGCACTCGGTTGAGAGGGGGAGAAAGATAGAGAGAGGAGAGATGTAGTGAGATAGTTGCGGTTTAAAGAATGAGGGTCCCTGCCGGCCTGTTGCCTCCGCCTCCGTTCGCTGGCACGTCCTACTCAGTCGGAGGAGAATTGGGGAGGGGAGAGAGAGGGTGGGAGGGTTACTGTCACTGAAAGTATGGGATTTGGGGCTCTGGGGCTCGACTGCTGTAGGAACTCAAAATGAAAATTTTGAATTTATTTATTTTTTTATTTTTACAAAATCCCAATCACCCGTCCACGTCACCCGCCACATCTCATGGGGTAAGCCCATGAGAGTACGGTGGGTGAACAGCACCGATTGGCTATCAAAATCAGTACTATTTTTTTTTTCGTTTAAAGTAGGTAAAAATCAATGTACAAGTAGAAATTGTGAAGTGCAGACTCCACACCAAAAAAAAAAAAAAAAAAAAAGTTATAATGAATTTAAGTAGGTAAAAATCCATGTACAAGTAGAAATTGTGAAGTGCAGGTTTCCAAATAAAAAAATAAATTAAAAAAATAAATAAATAGTGAAGTGCATGATGACCATTTTGTCTTTCCTTTCTAGTCTCTTTCTAGTGGTTCTTATTTATGGCACAATAATTGCCTGTATGAATTAGCATAAAATAAAGTAGCATTATTAGCATATACTTTAATAATGATGATGATAATCGGTTTTATATTTTATGAAAACGACCTACCAAGGCCCACGTCGTTTTATCCAAAACCTGTTTTCCACCGCTATACAACTAAACCGGGAATCTTAATCATTTTAATTTCTAAAAGAAAATGCCTCAAATAAATAAATAATTCATATCATATAATAAAAAATTAATTTGTGCAGATAAGACCAGTGGGTAAGCCATTTTTCCTTTTTTTGCATCCCAATTGAGCTTTTAGGTGCCACCACAATCAACAAAGCCCTCGTCTTTTTCTTGACTGCTTTGCGTGGTTTAAGATTCCGAGTGCTTTGTTTGAGGTAGTTTTCTTGGCCCTCTTTTTTTGATCCATGCGATCTTCGATTGGTTGTGTCAATTTTGATCATATTCTTTAAATTTCAATTGGGTTTTACCTACAGTTTTCAGTCCTGGTATGTTCGATTCTTAATCTGGGATTCTTGGACTGTGTTAGTAAGTGATCTAAATATTCCAAATTTTGGGTTTTAACTTAACTTGATCAGGGTTTTTAGAAAATTGGGTTTCTGTTAATCATTCTTCAATCGCATCAAGTTTATCTTTTAGCTTTCTGTTAGCATGATTTGGAGGGCGCATGCTAAGAAATTTTTCATTCATGTAGGCAATTGTAGATTGTTGACATGGACATCTGTTTTTAAGAAATAAATGATATTGGTTAGTCTTGTATTTCCATAATTGATGACTAATTGTACTACAGATATATCTGGGATTTACTTCCTGTTTTGTGTTGTTAATTTTGAGAGAAAAAGTTGTCTCTCTGTTTGAACATTCTTTTTTTCCCCATTTCTTTCTGCAGGTATTCAATAATTTGGTATACTTCGTGTCTTGATTTTCTTTGATCATTTGATTTGTCAATAGATGGGGTCTGAAGGGCCTACTCCAGCAGTGACAATCCGTGTGACAGGATTTAAAAAATTTCATGGAGTTGCAGAAAATCCAACTGAGACAATTGTTAATAACCTTCAAAATTACATGAAGGAAAGGGGTTTTCCGAAAGGACTGATCCTTGGTAGTTGCACAATTCTTGAAACTGCAGGACAAGGCGCTCTTATTCCCTTATACCAAACATTGCAATCAGCTTTGATCAAAGATGGCACTGGGGCGAATTCAGGGAGAGTCATTTGGGTCAGTTGTCTCACACGCAGTGTTGTTGACAAAATGGGGTGAATTCTGGTTTAAAATATATTTGTTTTATTCCAAAGGAAATGTCTTTCTTCTTCATACAAGGCTAAATGATTTTAAATTTGCTATATTTTTCTGAAAAGATGGCAAAGGTAAGTTCTTTTGCCAATTCAAGTGTGAGATGGTAATACTTTATCCACAATAATTCTCATATTTTTAGAATATGACAGATGGCCTCATCATGTCCCAAGAAGGACAAATAACAAACACAATTTTGAAAGCTCTTGGAAATCTAATCTGCATTAGAAGCTGATTCCTTATAGCCTTGCCATGGATGAAAAAGAAACTTACGCCCCATGCTTCAAGAGTAACACGTGTTCAAATTAGTCAATTAGTAGGGAGTTGCTTTATCTTTCTTGTCCCTAATATCTATTATTTGCCCCTTGTACTCACACATCCAGTTTGCAACGTTAGCCACTAATCTGAATTCACAAAAAACAATTATATCATTCTTACTATAGTTACACCACATAACCCTGGACTTTAAGCATTAACTATAACTCCTTTAAAAATAACAAATAAAAAATGGACGATTCTTGGGTTTAGAGATGCTTGCAAGACATGATTGCAGTTTTTGAACCATCTCTCTTCTGAATCCCACTTGGTGACAACATATCCTACAAATAATAATGTGCTAGGTTTTCTTCTCATTTAGTACTTTATTTTCAGGTACATTTTGGAGTTAATAGTGGAGCAACAAGGTTTGCTATAGAAAATCAAGCAGTGAATGAAGCTACTTTCCGATGCCCCGATGAAATGGGATGGAAGCCTCAGGTTGGTTAGCTCCCTCTAAAATGTCTCCCCTTCTGATTTAACTGGAAGGAACCATGATTTACGTTAACTTCTGTCGTCCCTTTATTACAGAAAATTTCCATTTTTCCTGTGGATGGTGGGATTTCACGAGTACGAGAGGTAAATGCTTTTAGTGATGCATTCTTGATTTCTATAATAATGAATTTAAGCTCAGGGCTTCAGCCCAGGGATGGTGGAATATAGGCTGTCATAATAAATACATTTAAAAAGAAAGAAGATTGATGGATTTTTTATATCTAATACAAAAAACTTTGAAACTAGACTGGAACTATTGCATTACGTTTTAGAAGTTGCAAATATACTACAGCTCCTTCTCTAGGAAGGAGAACTTGTTCAGTGTCTTCCTATATCTTAGTAGACATTTTCCCCCCAGAGGGTTAGTGAAGGATAATCTTGACTATATATCCGTTTTTAGTTGAAGGAACCATTAATGCACACTCAAGACTTCATCATAGATGGAGGAAACGGGTAGGAAATGAACATAAAGGAAATATGGCATGATTCTTTTGTGATGGGATTGCTGATACAGGTCTTGGAAACTCTGCTTCCAGATGGCTTCTAGTGGCTGTCTTTATGTTATCTAATGTGTGTGTTGTGCTGGCATGTGAAATTTATTTGCATGAAGTTGAATCAAGAGTATTGCTTTTCTTTGCTTGGCCTGTTCGACGTCTTATCTGTGTCTGAATTTACTTCCTGCAGAGTTCCCTTCCCATTGAGGATATAACCAAATCATTGGCGAAGATGGGATATGAAGTGATGACCTCGGATGATGCTGGCCGGTTCGTCTGCAATTATGTATACTATCATTCCTTGCGGTTTGCAGAGCAGAACGGAATCAAATCACTATTTGTACATGTTCCGCTCTTCTTGACCATAGATGAGGAGACTCAAATGCAGTTTGCTGCTTCCTTGCTGGAGGTACTTGCCTCATTATGCTAAATCTTCGACCATCTCAATATACATGCTTCTAAGAGAGTACTTATGTCCAGTTTCAAGTATGTGAAGATAAGTTTGAATATTAATGAAGTGGTTTAATAAAGTGGTTTAATAAAGTGTTTTAACTGTGTGTGAATGTTAAAACACTTTTTCTGCCTTTTTCTGCCAGATTGCCAATAGACCAGTATTAAGGTTTCTTTGCGCTCTTGTTCATTGTTGATGCCACACCGTGCTACTTCAGATTATTTAGCTCAATGTTCTCTCAGTTGAGTCCTTTTAATAGTTAATTACAGTTAGATATTGATCGCATTTCAGTTAACATGTCTGCACCATTTATTTTTGAGCTGTATAATTTTCGAGTCAGACAATACAAAAACCACTCGATTTACATTTTGAAATTCCATGGCGGGTCACTACATAAATGTGCACGTTCATGAGCAATCTGTTTCACATATAGTTATCGATGCTTAGCGCACATGCTACGCAGCTATAGGCACTACAGAAGTATATCAATAAGGACTCAATCGCGTAACTTGAACAAAACAATCAAGATGAATACTCTCTATCGAGCTTGAAAATCTCTAATAATTGCCACCCCTAGAGATGTTTGTGTGGCAGAAGAAGAACTCGAAGATTCTCTGAAACGGATGCCAGATGAGTGTGAATCTGATGACATGCCTATCCCCAGTCGACAAAGGGGAGGGTTGGATATCCACCCTCTGGGGGAGGCCATAAAGATGGAGGTAGGTTTCCGACTGAAGTTCCCATTTGATTACTCCACGTCGTAAGCTGCAATAAGCAGATGTGATGGAGATAAGACAGAATCACAAATTGAATCAAAACGGGAATATGCAAACGTCTAAGCTTCATAATAGTAAATGAACACAACCATGTGGCATGAATATAGAAGAAAAGAACGGAACTTGCCAGGCAGAGTGTGTGCTCTTCCGATCTGCTTCTTCTCCACCCAGCTGAGTCCCAGGAATACGTTGCTGCTGAACATTGTTCATGAAGCTTGTCCCTGGGAATCGTATAAAGTCATAAAGATTTATCATGCTAAGAGAACCACAAGAAATTTAAGATATGACTGAAACTGAGTGAGACAAGGCGATTAGACATGCATATGCTACCTGCTACTCCTTGAGCATTTGCGTAGGGCAGATCGATTTTGCTTCGGATGATGATATTTACAGGAATCTCTATATTGGCACAATCCCTTTTGAATCAACAGAAGGAATTTAGTCATCTAGACCACTAGGGGTTATCAGATTCATGAAAAGTAGAAGCCCATAGAGCATTGAAAGATAGCAACGTTATCATCGTTCTCAAGTGTTTTTAACAGATTGTAGATATTTTGCACTCTCCCATACTCCCATAGCAAAGATGCAGACGAGACATTCACCAATTAGGGACCAATTATGACATTCTTCCGAGCCATATATGGAGCCAGTTGATCCAGAACTATTAATTTAACAATGTAAAGATTAAGCAACCTCCTTCAAAGTTCAAAGTAACTTGTAAAGTAAAAGCTTAACCAGAGTTGAGGAATTCGACGAATCACGTATCAAGGACGATTGAGTTCCATACAGAAGTCGCACTTCTAATTCCACTCAAATCATCACAAGTCATAAAAATATATCAATTATATGTCACTTCAATTGCCAGAATGAGGGGAAAGGAAAAACGAAGAAACAGGAAATTTTTGAACTGAAAAAATTGAGAGAGACTTTTGAGAGGGATACCGTACGGATGAAGCGGTTGCAAACTCCTTTGCCAATAAACTCCGCATTCTGAATCTGCGCTAGGTCTGTAATTGAAAAACTGAGAGACATCAGCAGGAACGCATACCGGAAACTTGGTAAACAAAAGGAAAGGGTGAGAGCGAGAAACGAACTTTGGGAACGCAAGGAGTCATACCAGAGAGCTTTGGCTCTCTGGTGGTGGACGCCTTGGAGGTGACGCCGCCGTGCAACGGGGGTGTCTTGGAATTGCTTATCGCAGTAGTCGCAGAAGTATTTCCCCAGCGGCATTCTCTCCCCCCCCGAATCTCGATCGGTCGATAGCGTGGGCAAAGTGGAATAATCATTTATTTCATTTTGGATAATTTTCATACTTAGTCCTCAATCTTTCAGATTTTCAATTTCATCCCTGGGTTTGTTTTACTTCACCGTCCGTTAACCTTGATTTCTCCACCCAAGAATTGGCGTATCATTGTGCCAAACAGTTGGTACTTTCGTCGTCATAATGATATAGACTTGTTCTTAATTTCACAAATATTAAAAAACTCAATTGATATTGTTGTAAAAGGAAAATTTAAGATTATTTTTCTAATATATCTCTTTTATCTATTAATTACTTCACCTTAATAGTAAAATTTAAGATTATTTTTCTAATATCTTATTTATTTATTAATTATTTCAATTTAATAGTATTATTTTGTTGATAACGATATACAAAATAATGGCATGGGAGAAAATTAAGATTCCAAGTAAATTTTAATAACGAAAGTAACGTATATTTAAAACAGGCAAAATGAAAATACAAGTTTATCTTAATGGGAAAGATAGATAGTAACAGAGGAGCAGACATGAAAGAATATGATGGTTACATGATGTCCTAAGAGATTATCAAGAACTAAAGAAACACAATATTGATTACGCCACATCATGTTAAAAAAGAATTGAATCACATGCCTATTTCGTCACACTTTTTTGTCTACATGTCACGTCAAAATTTCATGGGGTGATATCGGTGGCCACGTTCAATAATTAATAGGACGAAAATTAATGTCACCGAGGAAATAATGAACCAAAAAATTTGAATGGACAGAGAAAAGAATAACGGGACTTGTCTTAATGGAAAAGATACCATGCTCAAAAAGGTAAATTTTGAACAGAAATCCTCACAGGCATCGAACATAGAAGTCATAAATTCATTTACACAAAGGATCAATCTTATAGCCCGGTAATGTTACAATCTGCCAATGATGAAGCAACTGAACATGATCGCCCATCGAGGTTACACTAGCACTTCCACAAACATGATTTTACGAGACGAGGCAATGCAAATGTTAGGCAACATTGTTCAAAAAGAGAAAAATTAATGGGCATGAGAAGCAACAGATATTGTACATACAGAGTGCTTGATGCTTCATATTGTACACTGAAGGATCATAAACCAACGAATGGACACTGCTTTCGCACATGCTCGGGAATCAACTTAGCCAGAGTGTCCACCGGCACGCCCTTTAGCTCTGAAAGTAAAGAATGTAGCAACTTTAAAGTAACTAATAAAATGCTAGTAAGGAAAATGAATGGAGTAAACGACATCTACTTCATAGTTCATACCGTGAGGCTTAAAGTTGAACAATGGAGGAAGGAAACGGCCATTTGGAAGACGGGTGTTGGGATCTCGTAGCTCATCAAAAAAGGAGTGTGTCAGGGTGTCCAACTGCATCAAAGTACAGAGGCAACAAACTGATGAATGTGAAATTCTGGAATTCCGGAGGACTAACAGTTTTAAACGTGAATCCCAATCAGTACACGCACCATAAGAACAGCAGTCAAGGAAAAAAAGATTTAAGAACATGCAAAATCCTGGTAGCCTGGGGCCTTCTAGATGGTTTGTGTAAAATAAATGCATTTTATTTTTATTTTTATTTTTTTAAATTTCAATCCATAGTTCAGAAGTCTGGAAAGTCACAGGCGTATGAAAAGATCATAGACACCTTGTCTGTTTCTCTAGACGACATGCCAAATGAGGAAAATACATTAATAAAAATATTTTATTCCCAGCAGCCGAAGCAACAAACGTATTAAAATATTTTGATAAAAATTAGAAGCTAGAAGAGGAATCAATTGCCCCTCCTTCAGAATGTAGAGAGAGATTATGAATATACTTACAGCGGTGCAACGTAAATTAGGAGAGTACTGTAGCAATCTTGAAACTAGATCAACAGCTTCCGGGGGCATACGTTTGTGGAATATCTGCACAGATCGAAAGTCTCAACAATGGTGGTGAACACAAAAGGAGTACAAAAATAAGCATAAAATAAAATCATGTACCTTGTGCCACGGATGAGTTTTAATTTGAGGGAACTTGAACTCTGTGTAATTAGGGTTCATACATTTTATTTCCTCCCGAGTTGGAGTACCCAAAACCTAAAAGGACACAGATCCACTCGAGGCATCAGAAATAAGATGGAAGTGAATTAGAAAAGTACACTATCTCAGTCTGCCTAGGGTAAATCATCTTTTCAGGTAGTATGACAGAAACTAGAATATATAGCAGGAAACAGCAAAATGTAAGATTTGAGTTAGATGCTAAAATGGGGGTAGATGCGGTCAAGTCCATTGATGATGATATATCTGAGTTTGGACTGGTCATAAAAGTCTGCAAGATGCTACTTAGAAGCAGGAATTATATTGTCCAATTGGCAAGAAGACATCTCAACACAGCCGCACATGAAATAGCTAGGAACTCTCGTACTTATGCTCCATCTCGTATTATGTACGCGGCATGAAGCATCTGCTTTCTTAGATGCTGTGCTATTGGGTTTTAATGAGATATGATGATTTTTCCTTCTAAAAAAAATAATGAACAGGAAACGGGATAATAAATTCACATAACTGTATAAAGAAATAGCACCAAAATCTTGCCTGAAAGTGTAAAATGAATCTTATATAAATTTAAAATAGGGAAATCAACGGCAAAGATCAATTACATTGCCTGAGGGTTCCATAGATAACTCTTGCCCCCAAAACAGAGAACTTGACCATTCACAGAAAGAATAGCAAGAACACACGAATAACATAAGAGGCATATAAATAAGAAAGGTGTCTGCATATGAATATGAACTATAGAAGAGACGAAAGAACCTTAATGATCTCAACAAGCTGGTCAACTCCACTCTCACCAGGAAACAAGGGCTGAAAAGTAAGTAAATGGTGAGATATCCTTTTCCTGTCATGCAAATGAATTACTATATTTGTAATAAAGTAAGATGAAAAAATGAACATAATACATGTCCAAGAAGTAGCTCAGCCAGCACACAGCCAGCAGACCAAATGTCAATGGCCGTAGTATATTCCGTAGCTCCAAAAATAAGCTCAGGTGCTCTATAAAATCTAGAGCAGATATAAGAGATATTGGGCTCTCCTTTGACCTGACAAAAATTGTATGATCAAATAATCATCCACCCACTTGCATAAAAACAACTCCATTCCTATCTCCATGAATAGTATCTTACATACCAAAACTTTGGCACTTCCAAAATCACATAACTTAACCTGGTGTGTATGTGGATTCATCTGCAAAAGGTCACAAAGGTATCTAACTTGATATAATCATTGGCAATAAATAAAAGAAGTTAAAATTAGCAACCAAAGGTAAAATCAAAAGCTAGACGAACACTCAGCTGAAGAATATTAATAATCAAATTCAAATCTCTTAAAATAATGCAAAATACCTCTTAATACCTATGTAAATGTTACAAAGGCATTAATGCATGGTAATTCAGAACTTAGAGTTCCTTCTGAATACCAGAGATGAATATCATTGAATTTTCAACAAAGTGTATGGCTTTTCCCCCCTTTTTCTCGTGTGAAAAGTGATTTTTTGGAGAAACTAAGAGCGTATGGTTAGATAGTGGTATGGGGAAATTTGAAATGATTTTTGAAACAATATCTGGTTGAAAATGAAAGTGGGAAAATTTTGGTTCTCTATAAATCATCTCCATGCACACCCTTAGCACATGTCAAGCATATTATTAAAAAGGAACATGAAAGCAATGTCACTAACTTAAGACAAGTTCATATATGAAGTTCCAATACAAAGAAACTCTAGACTCTCACAACTTACACTAATAAAAGATGGCAATACCAATAGAGCTATTAGCTGTCAGTAAATACACAACATAAAAAATACAAAGATGAAGTCCTCACATAGGAAGGATACAAAATAGATATATTTTCTACCTGAAAGAAACATCCAGAGAGGAATGTCACATGCAAAAACTAAATTACTTGATGTGAAACCAAACTAATGATAAATCTTACTGATGATCAGTTAGACAATTTCAGGCTAAGATGTTCATCACGAAATAAAATTAAATTTGCCTAAATGGTACATACCAGTAAATTTTGAGGCTTGATGTCCCTGTGACACACTCCAATACCACGATGGATATATGATAATGCTCTGAAAATCTGCCAAACAGCTATTGGTCAGCAAATGTACGATAACAACTTTAACCAAAAAGTCCAAGTAATTTCTATTTCTCTGAGCTTTTACTTCTCAGGCAAAACACCAAAAATGCAAGTCGAATCCAGAAATTGGCATCTTCTTAGACACACTCCCATTCAGATAACAATAATATCAAAGATGACCGACACATAACATAATTATTACCAATACTAATGACACAGTTGTAGTTCGAATTGTGCTGGAGTGGTTAAATGCTCAAATTTTGTATAGGAGGTCCCGAGTTTGGACTACACTCACCCCTCCCCGATCTTCCCCTTGTAAATATGAAGCAGAAATTCACAAAATTTGGGGTTTAAAGAAAACATTTCATACTTATCAATATAAGAGGGGTTTCAGAAAAAGGAAACTGAATAAATCCATGAGCCCATGACCTAACTATCCTTCAACACCCCCCACCCCCTCCCCCAAAAAAAAAAAAAGAATAAATAATTTTGCGTGCAGATTAAGCTACCAAGACCTTGAAAATGGTACAAACAGCATGCATTAGATGGCCAAGTGTCACATCTAACAAGAAAAGATACCTGGTAAGCATACAGCTTCACATATATGAGCGGCATCCTCTGGTTCAACTTATTATAGTGTTTGATAACACGACTGACAGTTTCAGGAACATACTCAAGTACCAGATTAAGATATAGTTCATCTTTGTCGGTTGTAGAGAAGAAGCAGTGCTTCAAGGACACAACATTTGGGTGGTCAAGAAGGCGCATAGTTTGTAACTCTCGATTCTTGTATCTCCTGTCTTGTAGAACCTTCTTTATGGCAACTGTTTCACCTGACTCTAAGCATTTTGCCTGGATGGTCAAAGATCAGCAAAAATGACCTTTCCTTTGGCGTAATCTGGTAAGCAATTCCAAGCCAAAAACAATGTTAGATCTTACCTGAAATACTACTCCAAATGATCCATGCCCAACGACACGCTCAGCCATGTAACTAATGGTCTGAATGGAAAAGAATAAATGAGAAAAACAGGTGAAGGTTCAAAAATTATAATGTGGTTTCCACAGAAGGTTTTAGAAGAAATGGTATGATATCTACTGTAATACCTGCTTACGCTGGCCATTTCGACCACCAATAGTTGTCACTATTATGTGCCCCGTTTCAGTACCATTACCATCAACAACTGTTGCTTCCATTTCCTTAAAATAAAACATGTCTCTCAATTACATAAGAATTACCAAGAGCACTCAATAAAAGTATAACCATCAACAGAGTTGTACATTTCTTTATGACTTGCAAAGTTTTACCTTATCATCACGGATTTTCATCTCATTCATCTCCTCAGGCAGCCTATCAACCCCCACAGTATGGCTGCTGGACTCCCTTAATCCAGAAGTAGGCGGTACACCAACCGAAGCCATTTGATATAGTACTAGCTAAGACTATTAACTTGAGAAGTCATTCACCTGTTGAAATTAACATTTAGAACTAATCCACAAACTATAGTTTATCTCATCACAGAATATTTCATCCCTCTTTTTAGTTGAAGAGGAATTGCTTCAGCTAGTTGATTAAAATAAGTATCTTGGCGTGGAGCAGGAATCATGACTAAGGTTTCAGCTTACAAAAATTAACCAGTCATCTAATAGAAAATAAGAGAAAAGATAGCGGGGAGCCCAGCCAGTCCTCTTTCTAGAAATCATATAAAACTTCATAGTTGAGGATCAAGATTATCTAAGTATGTTGGGATGGCGTATGAATGAGAGAAAGGTTTCACATTACAAAAATTAACCTGAATCTAACGCAAAAATAGAAAAAAAAGTAATAATTAAAAGAGGAAAAAGAAAAGGATAACAGGAAACCCAGCAAGTCCTCTTTCTAGAGATCATATCATATAGAATTTCATAGTTGGCGATCAAGATTATCTATAGCTTACTCATCCAGATTAAAGATTACACTCCCAAATGCAAGAGAAAGCAATTGAGAAAGTAAAGTTAAGATATATACACATATATAGTTATTTAATCCATTAACCTTCCATCTGAGACTTTCCCCCCGCCATCATTCCGAAGAGCGGAGTTACAATCATGAACCAAAAAGGAAAAAGAATAATAAAAGCGGTGATAAAGGTCTTATTACTGGAAACAAATTGTTTACAGCTACCATACAGAACAGGAAAACACAAATAGAGGAAAAGACAAACAAAAACATAAATTATAAACAAGGACACGTATCCATAAATCAGAACCAAATCCTTAGCTAATTTTATTAAACAGCAGCCAAAATAGAGAGGAAGAAAAACAAAACAAGAATTTTCAAATAAAATTAAAACAGCAAAATTAGTTTGAGAAACACAGCAGAAAAACCCAGAAATATAATACCATAATTTCACAATATAAACCACCAAAACGTGTCAAAATTAGAATTTTCCAAGCAATTAATAAGACACAAATTCAAGAAGCAACAGAAGCATTTAAAAAAAAAAAAAGAAGAAGAAGAAGCAACAAAAGGAAACCAAAAAGAATTACCGACGAAATCAGAATGCAAAAACGGAGGTGGAGCAGGCACCGATCACCGGAGACTCCCTCCTACGAATAATTTGTGGCCTATGCGAGCCATCGCCATCACCCAGCCGGGGGAGAGAGAAATGGAGAGGAGACGGAAAAATACAATAGATACAGGGAGACACTAACGTGTATTTATTGTAATTCGTTTTTAGTTTTTTATTATTTATGTGATAATTGATTCATGCAGTCAAAGTGAGACCCACCATTAGTTTTAATCAATAAATTAATGTTGTAATAACAAAATGATTTAGAGCTAAATCACTAAAATAAAATAAATTAAATTAAATTAAAAATAAAATGGTTTTACAATTGGTGTAGCTGGGTAATTGTGCTGTACGGTTTGCCGTTAAGCACTAATATCCTAACGGTTAGCTGTAGAATGTAGAGTAGGACTTGTGTTCTTCAATTCTTTTCTGTTGTTTATTTTTGTTAATTGGGATTTGTAATTTTCCAATTTGAGGACTTTTATTTTATTTTTTTTGCGTCTTATGTAATTTTTATTTCTTTAGTTTTAGAAGTGGTATTAACAATACACATTAAATATAGAACAATTATATTTGGACAAAAGTAAAGAATATGAGTTAGACAAATAGACATGTGACTTATGTGATTGTTATTGGTTTAAATATAATATGATGTCTTGTAAAATACGATCCTACTTTGTGTCAATTTTGTTTAATTTTTTATATCTTCTTTTGTTCAAATAGCATTACTTTTAAATATATATATATATACACATATTATTGATCTAATATATATATATATATTAAAGTGTTTAATTAATGAAAGATTTTATATATGTAATGGAAAAATTAGAGAAATTCTTGTTATAATAAATAAATAAATAAAGATTAAATTTTTTTTTTAAATTTAAAAGCGAAACTTTTTTCTTTTAATAAAAAAGTGTGGTGCAAAAATTAAATATATCCACCATTCATAAACATTTTAAAATTTTATTTAGCTCCGCCGTACCGCTACTTGTTTGTGAAATTTATGCTCGTATGATCGAATCTAAGTTGAAGACACTTTATTATAGTATTCTTTATTTATATAAGCATTCCGTAGATAATTATAACTTAGCCCTTTTTTTCTCTCCATCATTCCATTTTTAAGAGACAAAAAGTAAAAGAGCTACGAAAGCTTACAAAGAGTGGGGTTGATGATTGAATTTGCTCTTTATATCAGTGGAGTTTTTCCCCCCTTTGTCTAGTTAAAACATGTGCTAATTCTTGAATATGCTCTACCTAGAGTGGAATTTTGTATAACATTAATTAATCTACGTTTTTTTTTTTTTACAATTAACTTTATTTATTTGTATCACTTTATTTATTGTCTTTACATCACTACGCATTTTTTCAAGAGTTAAAATTACTAGTATACTAGTATATAACAATAATAATAATTTTCACAAAGAGTATATATGTTTAGCTCGAGTAATTAATATTTATTATAGTGCCTTTTTTCTTCCCCACTTTATTTACCCAATTGTGCAGAATCAATGAACCATGGCAAGAATTGAACCTCAAGTATTGGAATAACTTATTGTGGAGTGACTCAACATAGCACATTAATTGAATTAAATAACAACCACCATGATATAAAAAAAAAAAAAAAACAACCACCATGAAATTCGAGCATTTATTAAAATCACTATAGTCTACGTAACATATCTTTCAAGTTAAAACTCAAAAAACCCGAAAATACCAGAACATTTTTTTTACTCTCAAAATTTTTAAATTCAAATTTTTAATTAATTCTCACAATCCACAAAACTATCTCCTTCATTTCACAATCACATTTTCAATACACTCGTCTCCTTCACACACGCAAAACAAAACTCAAGATTTGTGTAAAATATATGAATTTATCTTTTTCTATGAAGATTTTACTCGTTTTTATATATATATCATGTGATTGTATAAGATAAATTGTTTTTAATCAATTACTTGACAACACTGCAAGTTTATCGTAAACCTGTAAACCTATAAAATTAGAATATAAAGAAAGTCACCCCAAAAAAAATATAAATAAAGTCAATTAGCCAAATACTAGTTTCTAATTGTTAACTTTATTATATTAGCATCTAATTATTATTATTTTCATTTAAGTGTGAATTATATGTGCTTCAAATTTTTTGTTCTTCTTATCCATTTAAGTGTTTCTTTTTTCGTTTATGCGTTTATATAATATGCGCTAGATACCCGAAAAACCCGAACAAAACCCGAAGTATTACCCGAACCTGAACTGAGACTGAACCCGGACGGGCTTGTCATTTTCAAGACAGAACCCGAATGAGCTTGCCATTTTATTTGGTCCGGGTCTAGTCAGTGTAATACCAGAACCCGAAACCTGAATGCTCAGGCCTAGTCAAATCACAAAAATACTTCTTGTTTGATTCTTATTATTTTTACACATTATAATTTCACCTACTATTGATTTGACAACTTCTCAACTATCACCACACATTTTAAATTTCAATTAAATTTCTGCTACTCATCTCAGCTCTATTATAAATTGGGGACCGTTTGAATAGATTTCTAATTGGTTCTATTTATAGATGAGAGTAATAATTGTACTTAACTGGAGACATGGCAATAATAAAAAATTGACACCTTGTATTAATTTGAAATGTCCATCTTTCAGGTAAATTTAAAATCTTACCCTTGTCCAATAAAATACTATCATTACTCTCATTTATAAATGAAATGAATTATGAATCTATCCAAACCAAGAGTTATGTTCTAAAGCCATATGTATGGTGTCATAAGGAACCACACATATGACGCTAGAACATTTTCGTCAAAACCATAGTTTTCATTTGAGAGGGGGTTGATAGACTCATTAGATCTGCAATGGACTATGAATATGAATCTTGCAAATGATTATTAAATAATAACATAGTCAAAAGAGAGATGGATGAACAGTCAACATCAGCAGGTGAAAAATAAAGACAAGAACCTCGCAAAATATCAAGTTGCTAAAACTTTATTTGGAATGGCAAAATAATATTGCAAAGATTAGCTGGCATGTCTGAACTGTAGTGAGCACATGATTATCTTAATCTTAATATATCAAAAGATTATTTTACTTTATATCAGTACCATTATCATTATTAATCAAAAACCATAAAAGGCACCAAATTATGTCAGTTTAGTATCATCACATTTCATTAACAGATAGACTTACACTGAAGTAGTTTTATCATGACATTTCCAATGGATCCTGATGAATATGGTAGTCCGAGTATATTTATCAAACAGGTGGTAGAGCAATACATGTGCGTTTTCATGAAGAACGTATGCTCTTATCTCTCCCTGAGTGATATTTGATAATGTCTATATTAATGTGTGCCAATTGTCAGTTCACATGACCAGCCTTCATATGAGTGAATAATATTGTAAGTGCCAAATTAATGGTGTCATAACAGAACTTACTCCTCCCAGTGAAGATATAAACCCCTCTTCCAAGGTGGTATGACAGTCAGCCTAAGCACACACAATGGCACACAAGGGTTAAGGATGTTTTAGATCGGAAGACTAAAAATTAATGCCATTTGCACACCAAAGATAAAGGTTAGAGATTATTGAAAATTTTCTAGTACCATCCTGGTTCCTTGTAATATTAAGAGATGGTTCATTTTTAAAAGCATCTAATATAAAATAAAGTAACTGTCTCTTATTGGTAAGGAGTTAGTTTGGAGCCTGCAAGCCCATAACCTCATCATCTACCCGTACCACGATAAACAAATAGATAGTGTTAGAAAATTTCTATAGAGATTGATTGTCTCAATTTCAGCTAATTTAATGATTTAAGTATATCATACTTTTGCGACACCGTGATTTTAAATTTCATTTTTTTTAAGTTCAAGTTTAGTATATCATACTTTTGCAGCGGTTTCACATTTCAATTTTTTTCTAAAATTTCAAACTTTTATTTTTAATTTTAGTATCTTAATTTTTGTAAGCAAATATATAGATTAATAAAATAATGAATAGTCCGTTTGTCTTTTTTTTTCTTTTAGATTTTTATTTTATTTTTATTTATTGATAAATGTCATAAATAGTTGTAATCTAAGAAAATTGAAGAATCAATATTACCCGACTATATAATTTCTTTATGAAAAGATAATATTTTTAAAATTACTATCAAATTTGTTATAAGTAATTGTGTATATTGTGGTTAATTAAATTAATTTATAGTATTAAAAACATATGACTGAAATAAAAAAATAAATAAATTTTCTTCCAATATTAAAATGAAATGCTAGTTTTTCTGGGGATTGAATTGATTGCACTTAGAAGTTTTTTGAAAATATGTAAAATTTAATTAACTGATCGTAAAGGTTAGAATATTAATTAATTTTAATTTCAAAGGTAAATCAAATAAATAAAATGGATCTAATTTTGGAAGTTATAGATGGTTCAGGATTCTACTAAATTAAGTTTGGGAGATAGTCTACTCAAAATTTTTTTTTTTTGAGAGATAGTATTGTAAGTCTGTATATGAACATATATAGGCAGATTGATCTAGTAAATTAGCTCATATTATTGCTTGCATCAAAAGCTTCTATTTAAGATTAAATTTGTATAATTTTCGAGTTACAAATAATGTGTAGATGAAAAGATTACGTAACTAGAAAATATCTTTTATATATCTCTTTCACTTGATTTAACATTGTTTATTATATATAATGAATTTTATTGCAGGCATATATGTAAAATTGATAGTGGTGCACTTATTATTAGTTAATTGTGGTGTATTTATAATGTGGGGTGAGAATAAAAATTTGTGGTGGAAATATAATTACCTTAAATTTAAATGTGTTATCTAAAATAAAGAATATATACACTTTTTAATTAGAGAAATCGTCATTAGAGGTTCTCTTAGCCTTTTTAATTTTCAGTAAAGAAATATCAACTAAATTGGTGATTGTCCTTCAGTCTAGGACTAGATAGTCTTAATCATTTTTATTTTAAAAAAGATTCTAGATAGTGTTATTCAATTCAAAGTGGGTGAATGAAACACCTAATTACCTAAGTCATTTAATGTACAATGCCCTTTGAAACCTATAATAATAACTCTATGAAAATGGACCTTAATACCCTCCTAATTAATTTCTTGCACCACCACCACACATCTTGAGTTCCAGTCTTCGAGAGTCGAGTTTGAAGATGACGAAGTTACCAAAGATGTTGCTTATCCTTCTTGTGCTTCTTGGGATTTTCTCAACGGAAAGCAAGGAGAAGATCGACAAGCCGCAGACATATCTGAGCCTCCGTCAACGATCATTCCATACTTCCGGTTTGTAAGGAGTCTATCCCGGGCCGATTGGACCTAAGCTTATAAACTTTTGGCGATACAAAATTTGCACTTTCCTTGGGATCAAATGTGCCCCCATCAAATCGAGTCATTCTGGTGTACCTAAAAGTGGTGTTACTAAGGGTGGCTCATCATAACATGTTTAGCGCTTATACATGAGTTATTGGAGAAATTAAACATGAATCATGTAAATAAGAAATAAACTTGTGGTCTTCAATTGTAGTAGTAACCGATATGTTTTATGAAAATATTGTTTGCCCTCGCTAATTTGATTATACTGTGAACTCTCTCTCTCTCTCTCTCTCTCTGCTTTGACCAAAGCCAGGATGGGATTTTATTATTATCATCACTTCATACAACTATTCATGTTATTATTCAATTTCTACTTCAAATGTGAAAAATCTGTAAATCACTTGTGCATCTCTCACAATACATGTGGATAAATGCAAATAACTTGACCAATTTTTATCTTGATCCAGGAATGGATCCATTTGGCAATCAATTATAATTGATTACAAACTTACGAAGTTATGCCTATCTTTAAACTATTTTTCACATTGCCGAGGGCTGAAAACTCACACTTAATTATAAAACTAAGAGAATATAACCATCCCCACAACAGTGCGGGGATAGCTCAGTTGGGAGAGCGTCAGACTGAAGATCTGAAGGTCGCGTGTTCGATCCACGCTCACCGCATGTGTTTTTACCCAATGTTTTGTTTTTAATGATTGGATTCGAAAACAGCAGGGCCGGCGTTTTAAATGGGCTGGAACAACGATAGGCGCTTTTCATTTGATTCGGATCGGACTAGTACAGCGCAAGATTTCAAGGCCCCAAAAAGCTAAACCATACCCTAAAAGCCCCAACAACAGGGGCCCCAACAACAAAGCTGGACCTTTTTAAATGGGCTACCCATAAAAGCCCCAACAGCAGGGCCGGACTTTTTTAATTGGGCTGGAATAACAGCAGGGGCCGGAGAAGGACAGCGCAAGATTTCAAAGCCCAAAGTAGCTAAACCTAATTTTGGGTGTACATATATAATAAATATATATATATAAATATAAATATAATATCACATAGTGTCATATGATCATGTAATATGCATCAAAACACACCATATAAGAAACCACAACCATATAACATGCCCCATACACAATTATATATAATAAGTATATAACCAAGCTTAATTTTCCTTAGTTTTTATTAGTGGCCATTTTACACCATTGTCTTGTTTTTACTTTTTAATTATTTTTTTTTAATATTTGCGCCACAAAAATAGCGTTGGATGGCCATTGATATTTCCCTAGGTTTCAACGTAAATTAATATTGAAATCTATTAACCCGCACTTGAATAACGATTTTCCAAATTTCACTTTGATACAACTAACTTAATAGATCAAACATTCTCACCTCCTTTGGAAGTTCAACTTCCCAATACAATATGCAAAAAGAGAAGCAAAAACAAAGGGGTACAAAACCAAAATCACAGCCACAAGTGGCAACTGATCATGGTGAGATCCAAAGTAATCTCTTAGGAAATCTGACACTTTCTTGTACTCTCCAAACACCATAATTTCCTCTTCTATGTCTCCATATTGTGAAGTAAACATCCCATTTAATGTCCAAGATGTTGGAATCAAATAATAAAACCAGATCCACCATTTTGGAATTTGCTGTCAAAAAGATATTATGATTCATCAGCGCCTTTTTACGGTCACATATTCCTTCACAAATCCGATGAAAAAGGTTTTCTATAACATGGCGCAAAAGCCATGCCTTACAGGAAAGAAACGCTTACCGGACGAGGAATCAAGAATCCAGCAAACAAGTTGAACATTGTATAGAAAGTAGACTGTAGAATTGCAGCTACTGGAAAGCTTGGTGTAACAGAAATTAAGAACATGCCAAGATAAGTGTAGTACAACAAGGTGCAGAACATCGAGTAGAAATACCAGAAGACCTTATAGGCAGACCAATAATATCCAATCATCGGGTAACTAATGACTGTGTATGCAATGGCTTGGGCTAATAGATATGGGAACTCGATTGTCACCTACAAAATCAGAAGAGATATTCTTGAATAAATTCGTCAGATTGAGGAACCTTCAATGCTGATAAATGATAATCCATTCACAATGTTAAGAAAGAAAAAGAAGCATATGATCTAACACAGAACTGTAAGGTTTAGCACCACAAGTATGTTTTAAGGTTTCAAAGATGAGGTTTTCATATATATCCCGAGTAATTATACCTGGGCAGCTGGATAAACCCATGAAGCATACATTCCGGCAAATTTTTCTCTGTAAAAAACAGTTCGATCCGTGCTAACATATGGCAATACCGAAGAGGAATTATTTATGCCACAGAAGAGTGTAGCACTGAACATTGCACCAAGTATAGTGAACAGACTCTGCTGATTATGTCTGTAAAGAACATAATGCGAGCAACAAACCAACGTTAGATTCTTTACTCTTTAGGAAACTTGAAGAAATTCAGGCAGCTAAAGTCAAGCCAGCACAGGCAATTTCTCTTTTGAGGAAAATGTAGTAATCTATACTTACATTTTCCTCCCTTGATCCCAAAATAGGATGCCAAAAAGAACAGATGCAAATAGCATATGAATCGACCGCATCAGGTTATATGAAGGACTTCTCCAGTAAGACCAATGCTGCTTCCAGAGGCAGGATTTGAACCGTCCCCAACCATCTTGTGAATAGCGTGTCGGAAAATGTAAATCTTGAGAACCGGGAGGTGGGGTTTTCAGGCTTCTCACAAGCTCTTTATTGTTCCTACAAGAGAATAATAAACAAACAATTTATGCACAACATATACATCATTTGCTTAACAAGTCAGTGGCAAATGGTACAAGCAATTCACTAAATGATGCTTCATTATCTTTTGAACTACCAAAATACAAGAGTTAACTATCAAAGTGTCATTTGGGCTTACTCATATAAAGCAGATTGTTTATAAATCTGAGCAAAGTCTATGCCAAGTTCAGTTTCTGAAGAAGTCGAAGTGACCTCTAACATCCATGTTGCTGGGTTGAAATTATCTCTAATTTTTGACACACCTGAGATGCTTTGTTACACAATTGAAATGAAGAAATGAAACAAGGTCTCTGGTGCTATTATTAAAACTTAAATGAAATCTTCAAGAAAAAGAAACGAAACGTGCGATGGAGATGTATCCACTGCTTTGGAAGCTCACCTCAAAGTATTGAATTACTTCACAGGAATCATGACCTAATGGCCCATAGTAGATCATGCTTCCTCCAATTTTCAAGAGAATTAACTGTAAATGTAAAGGTAAACTTAGTAAAATTACCTGGATGCATAACAATCCTATCAGGCAAATTCATCTTATAAAAATTATGCATGTTGAATAATGTAAAATCGGGAATGAGGAGTATGCATTTTTTCTGCAATATCAACAGTCTTTTCCTTATCCTAAGTGCCTTATAATCACTTACCTCATCAAATGCTTCAAATATGTTGATGCTTGGTTGGTGAATGGTGCAAACAATTGTCGTACAGTATTTGCCACATTTTTTACTGCCCGCATTACTATTGCAGCCGCTTTAGCATCAAGTCCGGTAGTAGGTTCGTCCATAAAGATAATTGAGGGGTTGGCTACGAGTTCGACAGCTATTGTAAGCCGCTTGCGTTGCTCAGTCGACAGACCACTTACACCAGGTATGCCTACTAGTGCATCTTTAATGACATCAAGCTCAATAGTTTCGAGGACTTCTTTCACAAATTCCTGTGGAAGGGCCGGAAAAGGTTAATAATCATAGTAAAAGGAAATGGAAGAAAAACCAGGGAGAAGATCAGATATAACATCTTATGCATACATATTTTGTCTTGGAATCAATCTGTGGATGAAGACGTAGCCATGCGGAAAAATTAACTGACTCTTCAACAGTAACTTGCGGAGAATGAATGTCTGTTTGCTCGCAGTAACCTGAAATCCTAGCAAATGTTTTTTGTACTTTTGGATAACCTCCAATTCTTATTTCTACTTCCACAGTGCCGCTAGTTTTTCTACCAGCAAGAACATCAAGAAGGCTCATTTTCCCAGCTCCGCTGACTCCCATAAGTGCTGTGAGAACACCAGGTCTAATCGAACCTGTGATATCACAAAGAAGTTGAAGCCTTTTCTGAGTGAAACCACGTTCCTTCATTGCCTGAAAATGATCCAATGGGATGGAAGTAATGTAAGTTCAGTGTCTCCTATGATATAATAAATAACCCAAAAATAAACCTGGAGAAATCTTTCTTTGCGTGTTTACCTCTGGGATCTCTACATAGTATTGCACATCTTGAAACACCATGGTTAGGGGTTCGAAAGGTAAAACCATTCTCTCTGCGACAGGATACACAGCATTCTTTAAACAACTAGATTCTTGAATCAATAGTGAAATACATTGCCAACCTACAAAAGAAGAAGTGGAAAAGGAATTCAACCTTTATTAGATTTTTTGCTAGAGCTGGAGGAATCTTGGGGCTGTTCTTTTGAGGTGGCATTGCTAGCAGATTCTTTACTTCCTTGCAGTTGAGAGAACTTTTCCCTTGAAATAATTGCACGAGAACTGGAAGCTGGATTCATTTCCTCCGGAATGTGATTAAATTATGTAGAATCATTTATTTTTGGACTATATTATCAAGATGTTCTTACATTTTAAGAAACTCAATGCCAAGGTAAACCCAACGTTGAACAGTGCTATAAACCCAAACAGCGCACCAAGTGATACCCAGAACATGTTTCCACCAAAGTTTAACCCAAGGCTTTCAAGTGTTTCTCGTCCTATTGTGGAGTTACCAGAGATTTCCTACATTCATTTAAAAAAAAAAAAAAGGTATTCAGTTATTAATGTTCAAGAGAGTAATCTGAGGATCAGTGCAACCACCTTTTGCCATCTCGGAGCAAGAAATTCATTCACTGCAAGGCCTATTTCAGCATATGACAATGGAGAAACCCAAAACGCCCATCTTAACCAAATTGGCATGGATGCTGCAAAAATGCGAAAAACACTATCCTCTGAGTCCCCTCCTCCTTTTTTTTTTTTTTTTTTGCCTCTATCAACCGAAAAAGAATAGACAGAGATGACAAGCTTGCTTACGTTCTGGAATCAAAAAGCCACCAAAGACCAGCAGAAATAGTATAGACAAACTACCAGCTGTTGAAGATGCAACCACTGTCGGAAACACAGATGCCAGGAAACGGAACATAGATATTGATGTCAAGTGTACAGCAATAATAGTATCATTTGTTGGAAGAACCTGGAGAAAAATGCATTTGGTTATAGTTTGATTCATCATTAAAACATATTTCATCACTATATTGGTGAGTAATTGGTCGAAACTAACCTGCCTGCCTCTGGGCTATACCCAATAGTACAATAAGTAAGACATGTCCAAACTACAGCTTCCAACAATGATAGAGGAATCTTTAGAATGGTGGCTGGTATGGCATACGCCCAGGCTGGATAAAAGTACAAATCTCTCTGTTTGTAGAAAACTTCTAGTCTTGCTACAGTCATGGTAAGCTCTGGGAACCCATCGACAAGAAGAATCACA
The DNA here is from genome assembly GCA_963692815.1 of Nyctanthes arbor-tristis. NCBI lineage: Eukaryota > Viridiplantae > Streptophyta > Magnoliopsida > Lamiales > Oleaceae > Nyctanthes > Nyctanthes arbor-tristis. The sequence continues at coordinate 90,696 of CAVNYN010285960.1, read as the reverse complement.
AAAGTGTAAAATAGCGCTCCCAAGTAATAGTTGGCATGGCCAATATCAATGGCCATTCGAGTCCTTAAGAACACATTCATGGTAATGGATGCTATGATGACCAGCTGCAAGATAAAATAGTCATAGCTGCCAGTGACGTGCAAATAAACATGGCTGAGGAAAATAGTTATGCTAATTACTTGAATGGCTTTGAATACATAGATGAAAGAATTCCTTTTCATGAGAAGAATTTCACGGGACATACAGGCTTTAAAGAGATCCCACTGAGGAAGAGAATACGCGCTAAAACTAATGACATTATCATCACTCTTGGACTTAACAATCGGTGTAGAAAGCTCCAAGTTTCTTTCCATAAGAAGATTCCTTAAATTTTCTTGAGAATGTATCTACTGAAACGAAACTATAAGTTTGCTGAGTTCTACACCAGTATTGTTCCTGATCTTTTCTGGAAATAACCTGGAAACGATTTAACATGTAGGTAGTTGCTTAATGAACAAAAAATTGAATTATATCTGAAGAATGTTGCACTTGCCTCCTGAAGAAAATCAGCTACTCCTTTCCTTTCTGGACACCAGAATCCACAATCCTTGAAAAACTCTAAAACATCACACTGAGGCCCATGATAGACAATCTTTCCCTCTGCCATCAAGATTATGTCGTCAAAAAGATCAAAAGTTTCAGGGGCAGGCTGGAGAAGCGACACGAGTATAGTTGCATCGGTGATATGTGCTAGTTGTTGAAGGCAAGAAATGATCTGATATGTAGTCCAGCTGTCCAATCCATTTGAAATTTCATCCATAAATAATGCTTTCGTTGGTCCAACAATCATCTCATCCGCAGAACTGAACCTTAATATATCTTTTGAAAGACTTTTAGTTTTTCAAGCAACTATCAAAAACCTTTTGGCACCAAATTACCTGCTGTGAGTCTTTTCTTCTGACCACCAGAAATGCCTCTTCTCATGGCATCTCCAACGAGCGTATCAGCACAGATATCAACTCCAATAATCTGAAATTATGGAAGTAAATAGGAAAAACCGTCAACAAATGTCCCTGCAGAAGAAAGTACTAATAAACTCGATTCTACAACTAGTCTGGCGATACTTTTAATATGTAGTCTGTCTGAAGAGTTGTCTACACGACGCTCTTCCGATCTCAATAGACTTCATATAAGTATCTACGTCTGGATCTGGAACAATTTTTGCTTCTTTCTCTCGCCTTGTAAGCTCGGTCAAAATTTCTTTCAAGGAAAACAACACAAATATCACATCCATTTTCATTGTTGAAAATATTTTAAAAGGTTAGTTAAGTCTATATAATGCATGATGTACCTGCTCTGCTTCCAATACCCTGACAGCATGATGAAAAATCGAGAGTTTCTCTGACAGTCATTTCGGGGATATGCACATCATATTGGCTTATATAAGCTGAAGTTTTCTGTGGCACAAACTCTTCCAATTTATAGCCATTGTACGAAATCTCACCAGTAACCTGTGAAAAGGGAGACGAGACAACCACTCTTCTGGTATTAACAGCAATTCCAGATGAAGTAAATAAATATTTTACTAAGACTGTTAGACCTTGAGTGATTTGTCCAAATTTCCGGAGAGAGCTTTCAATAATGTGGTCTTTCCACACCCTGGAGGACCAAGCAGCAGAGTAAGTCTGCAACGGAAAAACTTCCTAATTAACCCAATTTCTTCTCAGCACTATATATAACACAAACTCAGAACACAGAGTGGTTGAAGCAACTCCACATGTACTGTGACTTGATAATCAAAAGCTTCAGGACTGTACCTTCCTGGCTTAATAACACCACTAACATCGTTAATGATCCTTATCTTCGCCTCTTGTTGAGACGGTAAACCTGGAAGTTTTCCAAGGTCCTGGTAAATATATTGGAGTTTTGTTTCAGTACATCAAATGGTTGATCAATTAAAGTTACTTGTAATAAGAACAAGCATTGAATTACTTACCGGGAGCATGTTTTTTAGAGAATTCCAAAGAGTTGGCAGGGGCTTTCCGTAAACAACCTCACACTCTGCTTCTACAGATAGGTTGGTGTATCTGACTTCAATTGCAGACAATTTTATACCAGCTCTACAGAAAATCACACCAAACCATCAATTCAGTACCTTAATATATGGCATTTACAAGAAAATGAAACACCTAAAGAATCTAAAAATTCCACGGAAAGAATTGTATTTAATCATGAAGCGGTATGTAGGTATAGAATATGGTCATTTTCGCAGTATAAGCCAAACGAGAAGGCTGTCCTTACCTGTCTATTCTCTTTCTGATTTTCTGCAACAGGCGAAGGTTGTCGTGTTCAATGTGTTTAATGAGCTTCTCAATGAACATATGCCTTTCAGAAGCACCAAGCTTAGTAACGTCAACCACTCTTCTTCCTTCTCCTCCACTTCCATCATATTCATATAACAAAGATGTTCTTAACCGTTCAAATGTGGGCAGCCTATCAATTTGAGACCATTGTAAGGCAGATTCGTTGTCAGGATCAATATCATTTGCAGAACTCAATGCTGAATTGCTTCGAATACTAGCTGTGTGGCGCTGAAATGATGATCTTAAGCTTCTTCCTATCTCTGATAACTCCAATCGAAATGATTCTATTTCATCCTTGCCAACCAACTGGGCCATGGCAACTCTGATGGCATGAACAATTCACTCTGGCTTCCGATCTGCATTTATATATAGATATTAAACTTGATGAAGTAAGGCAATGCATCATTCTTGTCCCGAAAGATAATATTATAAAAACAAATTCATTTTCCATTCCAACACCATTGACATTCTCCCAAACCTGTACTAAAATATTTAGTAATATAATTGTTTGACTGATAATGGCTTGCTCATGAATCTCTCTTCATGGTTAAGCAGCAAGAATCACATAAGAGTCACAATCTGATGACTCTGGATATGAACTATTATTTATTGCAGGAGCTGGGTTTCCGGGATTAAACAACTTTGGGAGTCAAAATCAAAAAGTAATAAAGATGATGAACATTATCGTATTTACTAAGTATTACTATATATTATCATCAGCAAATCCAGGAGTTAATACTCAATGTGACATACGTCGATATCGCAACAAATATCAGTATCCTGCTCTTGCATTGTGAATTCGATCATTTTACAAGTTCATAACAAAAATCAAGTTCCAAACACGCCCATCTTTCAAAATCTCGTTTAACTTGTACCAGAGGGGGAAAAATGCAAAACAACTTAACTCCCAAGAAAAGTAAAAATAAAGTAGACATTTTAATTATATGATGAAGTAGACAGAGCCATATAGAGTATTTAAAGAAGTTGACCATATTTGATATAACAATATATTGTTACCTAATTCATTGATAAGTAAGCTATTGCGTCATTTACTTCCCCTTAATGAAGTCTTTCTTTATTTTCAGTTCAATAAATGAGAAAGGTAGCAGTAAACCACTAAGTTTCAGCTAACTCGCTCATAATCATGCCTCTAGCAGAGCACTTTTCTTGCGGATGAAATTATTATGAAGGTTGACTCAAATATTGAACCTATGCAAAATATACTATCAGAACTTTAAACTTGCGCCAGGAGAGCTTTATATAGCATTTAAAGTAAGATACCAAGAAGGCTTGTGTTGCGGTAAAAATTAACCCCTTTATCACTATATTTGACACTGATTCGAGTCACCACCTCACCTCTCCATGTACTAAAAAGCAAAAAAAGAAAAGAAATTGATAAAGTAAGCTGTTTTATCGTTTTCTAATAAACCTTTTTTTTAATATTCCCAAATTCGTAAAAATGTCCAAGAGTAAAATTGGCTCTGCATGCATAGAAATTAAACAGAAATTATGGTTTTAATATCTGAAGGAGGAATATGTTAATAATATGAACAAGCGTATCATTGATAAAAGGTAACATATGATGCGTAACAATTAACAACACTTCCTCCAATTACATCAGAAAAGCTAAAGCATTTCTCAACTCAAAATCATCATCAGAACAACTTAAAAGCATATCCATTAACCATGATCCCTTTTCTTCCTCCAACTTTAGAAGCCAAGCTGGTTTCTAACACATCTCCATCAACAGTAGAAGATGCAAAAAAAGTCATATCCGGAAGGCATGGTCCTGCACTAGGATAATAAAAACCAGAAGAAACTAATTGATGAGGTAACTAATTCCCAGAATATGGATCAAATTTGGAAAACTCCCCCGGGACTGGCATCAATGAGAGCCGGCAGCAATATCAGATAATATTGGCCATTGGGAGTCAAATTAGTTTATCTTCCCAAACTTTTGCAATTGCCTTGTTTAGATATAAACGTGTGCAATGCACGGCCTCATCCTTAAAGAGAAAAAAAGAAAAAAAAAAAAAGGGAGAGAGAAATCATTGTCAAATCGTCTTGTACCAAGATTTGTATCCAAGAGTAGATAGCTAGTTATTGTCTTCTCCGTCTTTTTAAGGGACGAAAGCCTTGATTGACTCTAAGCTCATCACATGGTTGTGAACTCCAGCCACCCACCTGTGACCTGTAGTTAATTTTTCAATCAAGTACATGGGTTATTCCTGTATCCACGTCATATAAAATGCCTCCGGTTCCTCAGCTTCTTTGTCTATAGGTGCTTTTCAGTTCATCCTTTCCGTTGAGACGATTCAAGAAATCACCGAAATCAGGCAGCTGAAAGATGAATTTCTTGACCGAATTAGGCTCATTAACTCCGGCAGCATTTTCCGTTGTCCACATGTCATATAGATCCGTATTACTGTCCGCACAATCTGCAACAGCAAAATTTTCCTTCCAATTCATACAATCTATCCTTAATGATTTCTTGAAGCATATCATGCCGTCTTGCAAGTTTTGGGATTTCTTGAAGCATATCATGCTGTGTCTTGCGAGTTTTGGAAAACGGAATTAACGCTGTGTCTTGCGAGTTTTGGAAAACGGAATTAACTGCAATGCCTCCGTTCTCACGTCAAATGATGCAACCTAGGGCTACTTTGAACTACCGAATTAGCAATTAATCCTTCTTTTACTGACACATCACAAATATGAAAAATCCTACAATCAACTTAAAACTCTTTCCAAGAATTTCAACACCAGTGACAAGCTTTACCACCTTGTAATAATTAGCATCTGGATCCCAACCAAAAGCAAAGGCAACCTAACGAGTAGATTGCTTACCACGTGGGAGTTTCTTGGCCAGTCTGGTGCATGGGTTCCATATCCAGATATCGTCAGGTGATACTCCGATTTTCCCGCGATGCGGACACCCGACTATACAGACCAAGCCATTGATTGAGGGGTCGGGAGAAAAGGGCTGGCGGGCCGGATAAGCATCGTGAATAAGAAAGCAGTGTTTCGAGAAGGTGCAGAGAAACAAAAAGTTGGGGCGAGACAGCCAATCGGTACATACACACTTGAAACGGAGAACACCTTTCGCCGGTAGTCGGCTTAAGATCTCCGCTATTACATTCTGCGGTATGCGCTGAGAATTTTGCCGTTCTGCGGTTTCCATCATTGCTTGCTCGCTTGGAGACGGAGGCAGGAGGCCAATATAATGACACTTGTCATTATCTTAAAGGGTGGACAGCAAAGCTCGATCCAGTTTTAGTCCCAGTCACACCATACCCGTTCAGCGGGATAATCCCATTGATCAATTCATCATACGAAATTGATATTGTGGCGAATTGACATTATCATTCGCTTGAATAATTTTGTTAAACTATTTCTTTCAAGTGTTATAACAAACCAAATACGGATTATTAGAGCATCGATTAACGATTAAAATGGGCCTTTTTCTTTGGAATACAATGGGTCGTTTTCTCTCAATACGTAAAACCCGCAAACAATTTTAACAGTATATACATTCGATTTTTCCGTTCCCAGTAATAATAACATTACAAAATTTTATTCAATACCTATAATTTTAGATCCCAGTAATAACAATACAGTACCAAATTTTTTACCTCCTCTGAAACTTCAACTGCCCAATACAATAGGTAAATAGAGAGGCAAAAACAACAGGGTACAAAATCAAAACAACAGCCACAAGAGCTAACTGGTTATGGTGAAATCCGTAATAATCTCTGAGAAAAGTTGATACTGTTTTGGATTCTCCGAACACCGTAATTTCATCTTCTATGTCTCCATATTGAGAAGTGAACATACCATTCAATGTCCAAGAAGTTGGAGTCAAATAATAGAACCAGATCCACCATTTCGGAATTTGCTGTCAAAGAAAGAACAAGATTTATTAGTACCCTTTCGATGAGGTTGTACAGGAATTGGTACAGAAAGTATTCCTTGAAATGGCACGATAAACTGTAACTTTGAGAGACACTACTTTTACATTATTATATCACAAGTTCAGCCGGTAAAACAAGTAAAAATATATATTCCCAGTCCATGAATTGTCATTTTATTCAGATAGCTAAAAAGAAAATCTAATGATATCGACGATTGTCAAATTTATATATTTATGATGCTCTTTTCCTTCTATTTTTTCCTCTCTCTTTTCTGCATATTTCAGATTCCTATAGTCAAAAAGCAGATAGAATCACTACAAGTATAAAGAATACTTACTGGGCAAGGAATTATGAATCCAGAGAACAGGTTTAGCATTGTGTAAAAAGTTGACTGTAGAATTGCAGCTATTGGAAAGGATGGTGTCACCGAAACTAAGAACATTCCGAGATATGTGAAGTACATCAGTGAAGAGAACATAGAGTAGAAATACCAGAAGACCTTGAATGCTGACCAATAATAACCTATCATTGGATATGTGATGATTGTGAATACAAGTGCTTGGGCTAAGAGATATGGAATCTCAATTATGACCTGCAAATTCAAGAGACACTTTGAATAACTCTTTAGATTGGTGAGACAACAACACACTAATAATCAATTCACAAGTGTTACTTACATATGTTAATGCTCGAACATGAGGAACAACTGAAACTTAAGCTAATTAAATATTTGCTAATTCCAGTTCCAGGTGATGAGTTTTTAAATGGACAATCTTTTGCTTCCTTCCTCGAAGTCTTGTTATAACATAGAAACTGAGAATTTTCGTCATCCGTTTGTTGCAAAATTAACAACATAGGTAGGTTTAAGTCTCAAAATATGAGATCACCACAGCACATGCAGCCTCACCAAAATTTTTAACAGCTCATATTTTTGGAAATAAAAATGTCATCAATTTCCTAAGTTCCCAATAAGTTTTAGTTTATTCGCTGGACCTAATCTACTACAAGTTGGTTTATCATTGGTAATTATTATACCTGTGCAGCTGGATAAACCCATGAAGCATACATCCCTGCAAATCTTTCTCTATAGAAAACAGTTCGCTCTGTGCTAACATATGACAACACTGAAGAGGAATTATTTATTCCACAGAAGAGTGTGGCACTGAACATTGAACCAAGCATGGTGAACAGACTCTGCTGATTATGTCTATAAAAACAAACAAATGAACGTTACACTCTTGAAAGAACACAAACGAAATTCAGATTGCCATAATTCAGACTGCAAAGTTTACGGCGTCTTTCTTTCTCCTCTGAAAGAAAAATAATCACTTCCACGGGGAAAAAAACCTTACAGTTGCAGGAACTTTGGCATACTTATGACAGATTAATCACTTCAGCATCCAGAAAACTAAGTGTTCTACTTTGGAACTAGAAACTTGAAAAGAAAAAGAAAAAACATATTATATTTACTTTCCCTCAAGCCCAGACAGAAAAGGAACGGAAGAAAGATACTTGACTAGGAGCTAGATATATAAGGGGTGTTCGATTCTCAATATAATTTCAAGTTTTCAACATTATAATTTTAGCTATCGCTGACTTGACAGCTGTTCAATCCCAACCAAACATTTCAAATTTCCATTAAACTTCAACTACTCATTTTACCTCACTACAATTTCAAAAGAATTATAATGAGAATCAAACAACCTTTATCAAAGGTTTAATTTTGGCAGAAGATGACTAATCATAATATCAAGTTTTATGCAATATGATCTACTTACATGTTTTTCCCTTGATCCCAAAATAGGACTCCAAAAAGCAGAGATGAGAATAGCATATAAATTGAGCGCATCAAGTTGTATGAAGGACTTCTCCAGTAAGACCAGTGCTGCTTCCAGAGGCAGGATTTAAACTGTCTCCAACCATTTTGTGAATAGCGAGTGGGGAAATGCAAATCTTGTGAACCAGTAGGTGGGGTGCTTAGCTTTCTTATGAGCTGTTTATTATACCTAGGAGCAATATTACACAAAAATAATTCACACAGGCATATGGTACACCAAAATTTTGATATCAAATGTTAAGGTTAAATTGTAACATGATGCTTCACAAACTGTTAATAACCACTGTTTAAGAGACAGAAAATAGAAAAATATACTATCTTGTGATCTCGAACAGAAGTCCTCAATCAAATTAAGTAATTTCGGTCTCTGTAACACATAAACATATGTCATTAATTTAAAGCACAAGGCATTATATTGCTTGGAAAGACCATATATATTTTGTACATGTTTGGCAGGTTTTACTTAGGACAGTCTTCCTCAGATAATTTCCTTCATTCTTTTCAGAAAAATTCTATATAATAGCTAAATAAAATCAAGATCCTCTATAGATAATGGACACTTTTTTGTAATTTTTTAAAACAAATACAAAGAATGAAAAGATATTTCACATATTAACATCTTCAGCCAATAAAATTTTCTAACTAAATTTCTTAAGAAATAATAAAAATGTTTCTTCCTGTGATCTCTCCAAATATCATTTTCTGATTACAATAAATATCTAGTTTTTCCCAAATGAAAGGAATTTTCTTAAAAGAAATTAGGATATGAAAATTAGCATCCCATTGCATTCTTCTTTCTCCATTTTCTATTTCAGCCTAAGCAATGTATCAACTATCAAATACACGAGTTCCCTGAGAACATCAAGCATGATAGAGTGATAATGATCCTAAAAACTTGAATAAAAGCTGCTTACTGAAATGCAAAACATCAATTATCAGGCTCTTGCCATTGGACTCACTCGTATAAAGCAGATTGTTTATAGATCTGAGCAAAGTCTACACCAATTTCAGTTTCTGAAGAAGTGGAAGAGAGCTCTAACATCCATGTAGCTGGATTGTAGCTATCTCTAATTTTTGGTACACCTGAGATGCCCTGTTACAGAGTTGAAATGTTAAGAGAAACCAAAATCTTTGCTTTTGACAAAAAATGCATGTACATTAAACAAAGTGGATTAAATAAAAGCAAGAACTTCCCATGGAGGTCTATCCACTACCTCCAGAAGCTCACCTCAAAATATTCAATTACTTTAGAGGAATCCCGACCTAGTGGCCCACAGTAAATCATGCGTCCTCCAACTTTCAGGAGAATCAACTGTAGACATAAAGGAAACGTTAATGATACCATATTGAGATGTGTCAATCCTATTGACAATGGATATATAGAATTTATCGGAGTTTTCTTTCAAAAGTAAAAACATGTTCACAAACCTTTTTATATTGCAATTCATGTGAATGTCAATATTAACAAACTGGTGATTACCCAATAAACAATAGCAGAATATCTCATTTAAGCTCCAAGATAGGATTAATTTTTGGATCGTAGTGGGGAATGGGGGGGTGTGGATTTTATTAGCTTAATTAGGTCGTCATATAGAATGTTAATATATATGTTGAATGTAAATACGGAACTGATGACTGATTCAAGTGGTTCCTGCAAGTAGTATTTCCACGTTAGGCATGCATCTCTAGATATGGAAGCTTTACTTGTAAGTATTGATATCAGCAAAAGATACTTGTTTTAATCAAACACTTCGTTTGCAATATAAGAAAATATCTCTTGATGTGCAGAATTGAAATAGACAATCACCTCGTCAAATGCTTCAAATATATCAATGCTAGGTTGATGAATGGTGCAGACAATTGTCCTCCCAGTATTTGCCACATTTTTAACTGCCCGCATTACAATTGCAGCTGCTCTAGCATCCAGTCCGGTTGTAGGTTCATCCATAAATATAATTGAAGGGTTAGCAACAAGTTCCACAGCTATTGTGAGCCGTTTGCGTTGCTCAGTTGACAGACCGCTAACACCAGGCAAGCCCACTAATGCATCTTTAATTCGATCAAGCTCAACAGTTTCAAGAACTTCTTTCACAAAGTCCTATGAAGGGGCAAACAAAGTTAAACAACTAACTAAAAGGCAATGGAAATGAAGCCGGACAAGAAGATTGAATATAACATCTAAAGCCATACATATTTTGACTTTGAATCAATCTGGGGATGAAGGCGCATCCATGCAGAAAAAATGAGCGATTCCTTTACAGTAATTTGAGACGAATGTATGTCAGTTTGCTCGCAGTAACCTGAGATCCTAGAGAATGTTGTTTGGACTTTAGGAAACCCACTAATTCTTATTTCTCCTTCCACGGTCCCACTAGTTTTTCTACCAGAAAGAACATCAAGAAGAGTTGTTTTCCCAGCCCCACTGACACCCATAAGTGCTGTAAGAACACCGGGTCTAAATGAACCAGTGATATCGTGAAGAAGTTGCAGCTTTTTCTTAGTGAAACCTCGCTCCTTCATTGCCTGAAAATGAACCAATCAAAAGAAGTTACACCAAAATTATGGTGACTCATTTGGTATATTAAAGGACCCAAAGCCCAAAACCATTCTTATTGATAGATTTAAGTGGTTACCTGAGGGGTTTCAACGTAGTATTGCACATCTTGAAACACTATGTTTAGTGGTTCAAAAGGTAAAACCATTTGATCTGCAGCATAAGATTAAAATTCCATTACGTATAGCAAGTAAGAACTTAAGCCAATAACAATGCATATACGATTGAATTCTTGAATGAATGCTAATATATTGTGAAATAATAGAAGGAGATATAAAATCAAACCTCTATGAGATTTTGTACTTGTTTCTGCATTGCCTGGGTTAATGGACTCTTCACTTCCTTGTAGTTGTGAGAGTTTTTCACTTGAAATAATTGCGCGCGAACCAGAAGCTGGAGAAATTTTGGAATTAGGATAAATAAAATAAACTGTTTATGTTTCTATATTCCAAAGATGTCCTTACGTTTAATGAAACTTAAGGCCAGTGTAAACCCAATATTGAATACAGCTGTAAACAGAAATAGTGCACCAACGGATATCCAATAAAGATGTCCACCGAAGCTTAAGCCACGGCTTTCAAGTGTTTCTTGTCCCACCGATGTGTTACTGGAGAGCTCCTGCAATTAAATATAATTTATATACATACGATTAACAATCTTCAACGGACCAATCTAAAGCAAAAACAACAAAGTAATAAAATGTATATATGTGCATCAACGTCAATAACCAGAATTGAAACATCATAGAATAACCGCAGTTTCACAGGGAATCGCTCTTCATAGTTATGTAAAGTATACACTGACATCAACATAGAACCATAATGGATCTGTCTAAGGAAAAGTAGCACATATTGAAGGAATCTTAAAAGCAAGATTACTATCAATTTGATGTGTGTTCTTAATGAGGAAATATGATAGATGAATGCAATAATAGTTGATTCCCAGCCATCCAACAAAATTTTAGTCAAGTGGTTGCAATTAAGTCACTTCCACATTTATTACTTGTGAAGAGTCCCATATGAAAAACAAAGACAAAATGCCAGAGTCAAAAGGATGATTTACAAGTATTTTCTTAGGAAGAGCGTGTACAGATACAGTAGGAATTCATGTTTTGTTTGCTAAATTCTTTTATGGGGATTGATTTGGAATATACATATAACAGTATTGACAAGTTGCTTCGAAGGAAAAAATAAATAACAAAAAAGGATGGGGATGCCCTATACACGTGATTGAGTAAGTACTTTCCATGAAAAAAATATTGAGGACATAAAACTGACCTGGCAACTTCAAGTGGGTAACCTTAAATAAGCTAATTTCTTGCCTGAAAAGGAGTTAATGTTTCTCAACTAAAGTAAAAGGAAACATATCCAGGTAGCACTGACCTTGTGCCATCTTGGTGCAAGAAATTCATTCACTGCAAGGCCCATCTCCCCATATGACAGTGGAGAAACCCAAAATGCCCATTTTAACCAAACTGGCATGGATTCTGCAAGAAACAGCATAGCTGAGTTCACTTGTCTCTTATCTCTATTGTTAAGAGCAAAGTGTAAAGATGACTTTTTTTTTTTTTTTTTTTGGGGGACAAAGAAGAAAAATGAAATTAGATAAAGATGTTCAGCTTCCTCACGTTTTGGGATCAAAAAGCCTCCAAAGAGTAACAGAAACAATATTGACAAACTACCAGCTGTAGTAGATGCAACCACTGTCTGGCAAAGAGATGCCAAGAAACGGAACATAGATATTGAGGTGAAGTGCACAGCAAATAACAATACCATTTGGCGGAAAAACCTGGAAAATACTGACATTTAGTTATTACTTTATTTATCATTATAACATGATTGTGTCATTCACTTGATAAGATGTTGATTTAGCATGACAAATCACATGCAGATAGAACATATGAAAAACCTAATGTGCTAACCTCCCCGCCTCTGGGCTGTATCCAATAGTGTAATAAGTAAGTGAGGTCCACACTACAGATTCCAACAATGAGAGAGGAATCTTCAGAATGGTGGCTGGAATCGCATATGCCCAGGCTGGGTAAAAGTACAAATCTCTCTGTTTGTAGAAAACTGCAAGTCTTGAAACAGTCATATTGAGCTCCGGGAACCCATCAACAAGAAGAATGATCAGAGAATAAAATATAGCTCCCAAGTAATAGTTGGCATGGACAAGATCAATGTCCATCCGAGTCCGGAGGAAGACCGTCATAGTTATAGAAGCAATAATCAAAAGCTGCAAGCATATATACACAAGATTTTCATATACACTATAAATATTATATATTAGAAAAAACCTAAATGGATGAGCAAATAAATACAAGCAGAAGAGAAAATGGTTGGCTGACCTGAACAGATTTGAATACATAAACAAAAGAATTCCTTTTCATGAGAAGAATTTCTCTGGACATACAGGCTTTAAAGAGATCCCATTTAGGAAGAGAATACATATTATAACTAATGGCATTGTTGTCGCTCTTCAACTTCTCAAGGGGCACAGAGAACTCATTGCTAATTTTCTTTCCATAAGGAGATCTCTTGTGCTTCCTTGACAACACATCAACAGAAATGAAACTATAAGCTTCCTCAGTTTTACACCAGTATTGTTTCTGATCTTTTTCGGAGATAACCTGCAAACCGTTCAACAAGTATAGTTTTTCTTAGCAAAGAAAAACTTACAAAACTATAAATACTAACATACTGCACTTTACCTCCTGCAGGAAATCAGCTACTCCTTTCCTTTCAGGACACTTAAATCCACAATCCTTAAAAAATTTTAAAACATCACATTGAGGCCCATGATAGACAATCTTTCCCTCTGCCATCAAGATTATGTCATCAAAAAGATCAAAAGTTTCGGGTGCAGGCTGGAGAAGGGACACAAGTACAGTTGCATCTGTGATATGTGCGAGCTGTTGAAGGCAAGCAACGATCTGATATGTAGTCGAGCTGTCCAAGCCATTTGAAATTTCGTCCATAAACAATGCTTTTGTTGGGCCAACAATCATCTCACCTGCATAATTTTCAACTTCTCAGTATATATTTTTAAGTTCAGATGTTGCTGGTAGTGGGAAACAGTAAAGCCTCTTTAGTATGTCGGAAAGAAAGATAAAACAATATTGGCATCAAATTACCTGCTGTCACTCTTTTCTTTTGACCTCCAGATATACCTCTCCTCATGGCATCTCCAAGTAGCGTGTCAGCACAGGTATCAAGTCCCAGAATCTGAAATATTACGAAAAATTAGGATAAATTCTCAACCGTTGGTGTTCTGGAACAGCATATCGAGAACAAATTCAATGCCATATTTAATCCAGTAATACTTTTAATATGTAATCCGTCTGAAGAGTTGTTTTCTGTCCTTCAACAGAAATTGCCTGCACAAATATGATGGATTAGTACACTATAGTAAGTAAACTTCGCAACATAAGTGAAAATTACTGGTATACACTGGAGAGATTCTTGACTCAAACTAACTTAGCCAAGTCAAATAGACTTCAGTACCAGTATTAAGGTTGGTTTTGCAGCTATGAGGTTAGCCTATTTTCAAACTAGAAGGGGTAATTACTAATTAGAATGTTTCTTACACAGAAAAGGGTAATTCATTTATTTTCTAAATTTCACAAAGCATGGACAAGTGAAGGTACTTGTCACAGACTGCAAGCTGTGACAGATTTTATACGCTGTTTTTCCATGTTTCAGTAGGAAATTCCAGTGCTAGTGCCAGAGTGGTTCATGATATTTATAGTGAATCAATACCTTCAAAATGATGAACTTGAAACAATTATAAAAAGGAACGACTGCTAACAATTTTCATCATTTTTCATATATACGCTAACTATGACCAGACATCCAATGCACAAAGTGGATAGAGCTGCCCATCAAGATTTCTAGGAGAATCAATCAAGGGTGAAGCAAGTTCACTTCCGCACTAAACACAATAACTTCACCATTCCAGGAAAATAAAAATAAAATATTAGAAAGTACCTTCATATAAGCATCTATATCTGGATCTGGAACAATATTTGCTTCTTTCTCCCTTCTGCTAAGCTCTGTCAGAAGTTCTTTAATAGCAGGGGGAAAAAATTCAAATCCCTTATCATGACGAAAAGAGTTTCAGTAAACAGATGGGTACTTTATAGAATTCAGGACATACCTGCTCTGCTTCCAATACCCTGACAGCGTGATGAAAAATCAAGAGTTTCCCTAACAGTCATTTCAGGGATATGCAGATCATACTGACTTATATATGCTGAAGTCTTCTGCACCACAAACTCTTCCAATTTATAACCATTGTATGAAATATCACCAGTAACCTGTGAAGGAAAGGCCCATTGTTCTATTTTCATATAGCAGTTCCAGCTGAAGTATACATTTCATCAACTATGTTATCTCTCTTGCTGAAATTTCTGTTGTTGTCAGTGGATTAGATATAAAACAGACAAAGGTTACAGTAGATGCCGACCATTGCACTAATACTTTCATTAGCAATATGAATTACTTCATGACATCTCCAGAAAATGACCCGCTTATAGAATACAGAAAAACAAAAGATACTAGATAAACTACGTTAAGAACTTTATTCCAAATGAGTTAGGTTTCAAGCTCTTTCTTTGCGTTGGGTGTATTTGCGAAGATCATGTTTAACGAGGAATTTATATTACAAAATTTTTTATGTTTTTATTCACTATATGGACAGAGAAAGAAAGGGAGACTGACACCTTGAGTGATTTGTTCAAATTTCCAGATAGGGCTTTCAGTAATGTAGTCTTTCCGCAGCCAGGAGGACCAAGCAGCAGAGTCATTCTGTAACAGCACAACTCCTAATGTATCAAGTACTTAAAAACTAATTGAAAGAGAGAATGTTTTACAAGGATTGACTCATATAGAATTTCAACTTCTGCTTCTAACATGATACTTAAGTAGAGAACTAGCAGAAGGCAGCTGCACTCTGATGCATAACAAGTCCATTGTGAATAATATAATAGCACTATGTAGCCATTAGCGTGCTTACACAAATATACTCATAAACATGTGTCTGCAAACCTTGGAGAATATTTCAATTTTATTTATCAAGAAAAATATGGGGATAAAATGAGAACTCTGTCAATATATTATCGAGATCAAGCTTCAGATTGTGAATTAATAATAGTACTTAATCTTATCAAATCAAAGTAAAACAGTTTCGTAGAATCAAAGTAGAACAGTTTCGGCTTTCTATGTTTATCAGTTTAAATCAAGTAGTAAAAACAGTTCAAAGTTTTGATTTTGTAATTCTTTTTTCTCTCTGCAGTAGCACTTCTATATATTACACTTACACTAATTTGATCCGACTGAAAATCTTTTAACCTCTGCAGGTCTGTGCATGCAATGATCAAATGATAGTTCTGGATAGTATGCGGTAAGTGGTTACAATATTCAATCAATCAACTCTGTAACAGTTATATGTTAAAGCCGTTGCTAGCAAAAGGATGCCAGGAATCGTGAATGGTGCAACTAAGAAACAAAATAACAGGTCTGCGCATGCAATGATCAAATAATACTTTTAATGTGATAAGTGGTTAAAATATTCAATCAAGTAACTCTGTATTGGTTACAATATTCAACCGAGTAACTCCGTAACAGTCACATATTCAAGCTGTTGCTAGCAAAAGGATGCCAGGAATCGTGAATGGTGCAACTAAGAAACAGACTAAGAAAGACACTTGGATTACGACGGAATTTAATTGAAGTCTAGCAATTTGCAAAAACTAAAAAGAAAGACAGTAGGATTTACTTGTTGATATGTATGCAAGATAGTTAATTAAAGCAAATTTACTAGAGATTGAGAAAACAGAAAGGAGAGATGGTGCTACAAGAGAAACCATTACAGGAAGCTAGAGAAGAAAACCAGTATCATAAAGAACAAAAATTTCCAGCACAAAGTAGTTTAAGCAACTCGTATATGGTAAAGTTTGATAATTGAAAGCTTCAGTTCTGTACCTTCCTGGCTTAATGACGCCATTAACATCATTAATTATGCTTATCTTTGCTTTTTGTCGTGAAGATAAACCTGGAAGCCTGACAATGTCCTGTCAATTACAAGGGAGGTTTGATTCAGCAAATACAAAGATAAGGAGGATGTTTCAAATTTGTATACATAAATTATTCTTTCTACAACTGATAAAAAGAAGGGAACTGAGATGTATATCAAGCTTCAAATGTATTTCCTTCTACCTATTCTTAAAGATGAAAGATTACTTACAGGAGAAACAAACAAAAAAAGGAAGAAAAATAAAAAAAATGTTGCAGTTACGTGGAAATGTCATAGTTATTGGCAAGGGGACATATTCAGTAGAAACACAGATGGAGGCACACATGTATATGTAGATCCAATAAGTAAATAATAGTCCATTACTTATGTGATATAGACCAGCTTAGCATGACAAAATGGATACAATTTAGATTTGAGTCACGCTATTTAGACATAAAGGTAGACAAAAACTACGACAAAAGGTGGTTTAAGTTGCCTTATTATTAACCCTACACAGTTCAATGGGGGGATCTAAAGTCATTTTAAGGGTAATAAGGTCCGTTATAGTTTTTCTTCACATATGTGTTCAAATAGATTAACTCTTTAGATTTTTAGATTTTTCCAAAGAAACAACATTAACGCTTGAAAAGTACCGGCCAAGGTGCCGGTACCTTTGGTTGTTCAGCTTATAATTAACGCATTCCTTTTGAATTGTCAACATATGGTTAAAAGAAAGTTTTTCACACACAAACCATGAGGTAACAAAATTGTTGGTAAACTAAACTACTTCAACCAGAAATACATACCGAAAGCATGCTTTTCAGAGAATTCCAGAGAGTTGGCAGGGGCTTTCCACTAACAACCTCACACTCTGCTTCTATAGACAAGTTGGTGTATCTGACTTCAATGGCAGCCAATTTCAGGCCAGCTCTGCAAAAAATCCCATATTGTACCTTACTAAACTCGCAGCAGAAAGATACAGTAGTTAAACAAATAAAACAACTGAAAAGTGCAAGAAAGAACAAAAATGTATGAAGTATGTAGAGGTTTTTCAGGGCCACATTAGCAGTATGTATTTGCTTATATCTAGAAGGAGAAGGACTTACGTGTCTATTCTTTTTCTGATCTTCTGCAACAAACGAAGGTTGTCATGCTCAATATGTTTAATGAGCTTCTCAATTAACATATGCCTTTCTGTAGCACCAAGCTTAGTAACATCAACTACTTGTCTCCCTTTACGTTCAGCATCATTTTCTTCAAACAATGAAGTTCTCAGCCGTTCAAATGTTGGCAGTCTATGTATTGCATCCCATTGTAAGACAGTTTCATCATCAAGATCAATATCTTTTGCAGAACTTACAACCGAATTGCTTTGGAAACTTGTTGAGAGACGCTGAAATGATGATCTCACACTTTTTCCTATCTCTGATAGCTCAATTCTAAATGATTCTATTTCTTCTGCACCAACTAACTGAGCCATGATGGTATGGTCTATCTATTTCAGCTTCAGGCTTGCATTTACTATATATAGGACATCGGACGTAGAGGATCTACAAGATGCTTTACGTCTCCTCCATAGTTTATTCTTTCACATTTGCTGGGTCTTCAGAGTAAGAAACTTGATGAGGTAATGCAATGCATCATTCTTATTCTCAAGAATAAAATTAAAAATTTCTACCAGGAGTAGGCTGCAGGGAGGCAGTGGGTGGTTTGACAATCTCTGATAAACTCTGGTGGTTATCTCGACTCACATACTAGTTACGGTGACAGAGACATCCCAACAGCATTGGCAATTTGGCATGCAAGTGACACTGTAGATTTTAAAGCTTGAATACAGAAAAGGGTCCTATTCCATTGCTGAACTATATAATATTTGAAGTGTACACTATTATATCTATTTGATTATTGAGAAGTAGCTCCCCAAACCTTTGTATGCCTCAGCATTGAGAATTAGTTAAGGACACGTCTCATGACTACACGAAAAATACCCTTTATTAAAGGAGCAAAAGAAATAAATAATAAGGTGAGGCACGGAAACTATGACATAAAAAGCGTCAACCTTGCATTCAAGTAAATTGCTATAGGAATTAAGATTCTCGCAAGTGCTGACCAACACGAGGCAATGACCTAAGCTAAAGCATCAATTGGTTTCTGTGCTTACACATTAGGAAATTGAAAGAAGAAAAACGAATTATTTACTTCTTTTATTCGAATTTTCACTTAAGGTCAAGGCCTGATCAAAGACTTCTGTCATACTTTCTTGTGATTCTAGACTACTTCAAAACTATGGCTGGATTAGGCCTTTGTGCCATGGTTCATGCCTCTAGCAGGCCCTTTGGCCTTTGGAGGTGAACCAACATGACCTTTATATTTTATACTCTTGAGAGGCTAAGTGCAGGATTAAGCTAACATCCTTCTAACGTCAAAACTTTCAGTAAATAAAATACTGCAACTAATCTAATGACCCTGGCGTGTATCCAGCCTCTGGAGTTTGGACCATTTCTGATGGCATTTTACTCCTTATTTGAAGCATTAGTCACGCATCATCAAGATAAATATATGCAGCAATTGCGGGCCACATTTAGACAAATATTGTAATAAATTAATAATTGAAGCCATCCCCCACAACTACTCTTCCCGTTAACAATTTGATTCCGTTGAAAAAGAACTCAGATTCTTTTCTTTATTAATATCCATGTCTCTTCCTGGTTACTCCAAACAAATAACAAAGAATAGAACAAGAAATATCAAATCAGAGAAGGCATGGATCGCACTGCTGACTTTCCCATCCACCGGTAGGCGATGGCCATATCAGAAAACGGTGTCGCGTCGCTGTACAATACAGTATACGCAAGCACCTACGTCGAATTTACCAAGCGTCTTTTGTCATTTGCCCAACGGGAAAATTCCCGCCGTTTAGGATAAAATTCAAATTCAGAGATCATCGTTGTTTCAACAGGCCCATGGGAAATTATCACCGCCGTTCGCTGCCCTGCTTCTCTTTTCCGCTGAAAGCTTTCCCGTTGGGAGGAATCCGTTAGAAAAAATACCCCGCAGAAGATTAGGTAAGGCAACGAGTTCTTTGTGACTGTTAGTTATTTTGTGCAGGAAATTGTCATTTATGATATGGATAAATAGATATTGTATTTATTTACTTTTAAAAAAATAAATAAATAATAGACATTAAATTATCTAATTTCTTCTCTATCGATGTGTGTAGATATAGATAAATACAAGAGATATATGGGGAGAGAAATTGAGATTTAGAGGGAGAAGGATATATTATTTTGCACATTTGAACGTATATGAGGGAGAAAAAAGAATACTTCCTCCGTCCACAAAAATAGCCCAATAATTATTTTCATATAAATTAAGAAATAATAATTTTTTTTGAAGGAAAAAATAATAATTAATATAATTGAAATATTAAATTTTACGTTATTATTTTTCAAATAAACCCTTATGTCTCAGTAATTGTTTAAAATACTTTTAATGTCTAAGTAGTTGAATAACAATAATTAATTAAAGACATATATGGAAATAAAAAATTAACTAGATATTAATTATGACATGTGGACTATTTTTCTAGGACAAATGAAAATAGAATAGTATATCTTTTTGGGACGGAGGGAATAAAATATAATTGTCAATCTAATTCCAAAATGTATTATTTATTGATTGAAATAGAGTAAGACTATTTATCTAAACTGAAGGCAGCACTATATTAGGGGAATAGATAGAGATGAATTAATACATAGGAACATAATTTATTCAAGAGCAAATAAATAAATGATAATTAGACCGGTTTCTCTTCTAGATAAATAGCATTATTTGTTGAAACAATAAGAAAACAAAGAAACTTATTCAATTGGAACGACTTTATACTGTGGAGAATATAGGGCGTTTCTAGTGAAACAGATCCCTTTCCAAGATGGAAACAGATGCTGATGTGGGCAGAATGAGTGGGGCAAAGTTGCACCACAAAATAATTTTAAAAAGCCATGGGACCCACCAATTACACCAAAACCAACTCCACGCCCTTTCTGAATTCACAGATTCTTTTCCTCCCCCTTTCTTAGTTCGATGAATTGTGAACACCAAATTCATCCGTGGCGGAGCACTCGCCGGAGGGAGAAGGACGACCACCGAAGAACTGTGGCCGGCCAAGAAGAGCACTCTATGCGAGAGACACGACTGCCACAACATTGAACCACCCAATTCGAATTACTTCACGCTGCCCCACGAACTCGCCAGGCTAGAGAACTCACCGATCAGTCGGAATCCAGTGGCTGCCATTGAAGGAGGTAAGATATGCAACGTCCTTATGGTAAAGAGAATTTCCAAAGTAATTCGATTTTATATATGAGATTCTATAAGCTACTGAAATTTTCCTTCAACTTGTATATCTTAGAGAGATTTGTGGAGGCACATGCTGATGATGGTTTCTTAGAAATTTTTAGATTGAAACAAGGATGCGATGAAGCTTCAAATTGTACAGAATCAAAGTGGAAAGATTCGGGATAAAGGAAGAAACGCAGCAAAGAATTAAGGCTGCGGAATAACGGCTATCACTTTGATCATCTGGCGACGTCGTCTAACCCTTTACCACATCAGTATATATTTGTTTCTTTTTTAGTAGTACATTTTTTATATGGTAATGCGACTTGTACTTTGCTATTTAAGAGACCAAAAGAGATCGGAAGAGCACACGTCAGAAATAGTGCATGTCTTCTTCATTCTCCTCTCTTTTGCTCTCTTCTTCTATCTGTCTCAACCTTCCTTTGTTCTTTCTTTCTTCTTCTTCTTGCTATAATTCTCGTTAATATCAATATATTCCCAGCTGGGTTTTGTTATTTCCAGCTGGCTAGTATAGTTTGTGTGTGATTGCAAGGTGTTAAGGGTTTGGAAAGTTGCTGGTTATAACAAAGGATTGCATGCTTCGATGGTTATGGTCGAAGTTATATCTGCCAAACTAAACACATAGCCCAGGGAATTAGGTTTGAGCTTGAGTTTGGGTTTGGTTTAATTGGTGAGTCCCATGGCTTTTTAAAATTATTTTGTGGCCCAACTTTGCTTACTCATTCTGACCACATCAACAGATATGTTTCCATCTTGGCAACAGATCTGTTTCACTAGAAACGCCAGGAGAATATATATCTAACTCCATCAAAAGGAGGATAGAATTACTTTTTCCTACTTTATACTGTTTTTATTTTTAAATAGACATTGAACTATTTTATTTTATTTGTTCTCCAATAGTTTCTATAAATAATACGGAGGGAAAAATTGAAATTGTGCATAGAGAAAATGGGGGATTATTTTCGTAAGTTTGAAGATATATGAGAGAGAAAAAGAATAAAATAGGGTAAATTTTACAAAAGGTCCTTAATCTTTGCAAAAGTAACAATTTTATCCCCAATATTTTTTTTAAGGTTGTAGGTCTTCAACCTTTCAAATATGCATAAAAGGTCTCTATAGTCAATTTCTACTCATATTTCACATTTATATGTAAGAATGGCATTAGGGCGGGTATGTCTTCCCCAGCCCACGTCCCATTATGAAAATCTCCGCCCCGTATTTGATTCAATCTGGTACGGGGCGGGTACGAGAAAAAAACTCGTTACCCGCCCTATCAAGAAAATACTTTGAAAATTTAAGAAAATTAGAAACTACATGAAAAAACCATATAAAGTATCATACATCATGCCTAAATTATCAATGTCATTTAATCACACATCAAAATTCAAACCATCAAATATTTAACCACACATGACACATCAAATTTAAAGTTATTTTAAAGAAACTTAAATTTTGAATTATGTATTAAAGTTAGATAAAAATTTAATATAAAAACATTGGGCAATGTGGTCAAGGTACATGTACATTGATTTAACTTTAGGTTTAATAGTTCGAATTCTCAAGGGCTCTTCTCTTATACCCAATTTTTTAATTAAAAAAATACTATCGGGTATCTGGTCGGGACGGTCAATACTCATCCCTGACTCGATAAGAGTTTGGAGCAGAGAATTTCACCAAGTACCCGTCCCAATACCCGCCCCGTATTCGCGGGTATCGCATTTTATGTGTAAAATTGCTATTCCTATTTATATGCTTACAAAATAACTATTTTACGCACGTTGTATGAAATAAACGGAAATTAATACAAAAATCTTTTAAAGAATCCAAAAGATTTAAATGAAAGAAAGAAAAAATGTGTTACTTTATCTGACTGGTTACTCTTAGTACCACAACCATTTCCTTCACTATTTTGAAATAGCGGGGAAGAATAAGGCCTCTCCTTAAGTTATCTCTAACGGTAATAAAAAAAAAAAAAAAGTCCCCCTTTTAGCTAGATGTAGATGTAAAAATTTAGAACGAGAAGAGTTATAGTGTAAATAAAAGAAGAAGAACTTCTCCCCTTTTTTTACTAATAATTCAAACCTTCAATTTTGTCCTAAGAAAACTTCATAACATTTTAATTCTTTTAATTGTTATGACTTGAATATCAATCATATCTCAAATATCATTGCCTATAGGTTTAAAATTTAAAGAATTCATTAGCTAAAGTGACTATGACACTAGTGATTATGGTGATAATGGTGTTAAGTAAGTGAATGAAAAAGATAATATGTTAATCAATGTGTATGTACTGCTTATGTTAAACAGATAGATGGGGAAATAATTTACAGATAAATATGTATAAGTGTATGAAGAGAAAGCAGTGGAGAGAGATTCAAATAAATTTTTAAAATTTTTGTGTTCTTATTTTTTTATTCAAATAAAGAGTAATTGTCTTTATCAAAAATTGGACATCGAAAATTGACAAAAATAATATATAGTATCTTTTGTGCATGTTTTTGAAAGGTTATAGACTTATAGCCTTGAAAAGAAAAGTCAAGGATGAAATTGTTAATTTTTGCAAAGATGAGAGACCTTATATAAAATTTACCCAATACAACCTTATCTTTTATATATATATATATATATATATTAAAATAAGATAGTGGTCAAAAGCAAGTTTTTTTACCAAAGCCACTATGTTACTTTTATATGCTTCTTTTATTTTTTATTTTATAATATTAACAATAATAATTATTCATTCTCTTCAGAAAAAATTAATATTTATCCATTATTTATATTTTTCTATTATTTCATTTTATAATAATATATAAAAATTTATATATTTTTATTCTATATATAATATACGATTTGTTATCTATTAATATTTTTTGTATATATCTTATTAGTTTTAACACTGTTTTCAAAGATTTAATATTTCTACAACATTTTGACAGTTGATAGATAGGGATCACAATTTGACCCGACCCGCCCAGACACCCACAGTGCCCCAAACCGAATAGGACAGAAAAGTACCGCCCAATGAGTTGGTGGAGCAGATCAGGGTGTGATCCGCAGCCCCCACACTAGTCGCGGGTCGGGTCGGGTTGGGGCCTCCCCGATCTGTTTAAATGTTTTGAAAAAAAAAGAAGAAAAAACACTTACAAAACCCCAAATTTAAAAAAAATCTCTAAGGGTGATTGTTAATTTTATATAGATTGTTAACTTTATATAATAGAGGAACCCTAAAAATCATTACCAAATCCTTAAAAAAAAGAAAAAAAGAAAAAAAATCTAAAGCTGCCCGAACCGCCCCGACCCGAAATAATCGAGGTGACGGGGCGGGGCGGTTGATAATCTAAACAGGGCGGGGTGGGGCCGTCGGCCCCGTTGCCATCACTATTGATGGACAAATTTTAAGTATTAGGTTATTTGAATTTTTTTCTTATTTCAATTAAGTGACTACTCGTGAGATTGATGATATAATAATAATGTAAAATTAAATCAATTTCAAAACTTTTACTTTAATTCAATATATATGATAAACTACACGTCATAAAAGTTAGGCTATATGTTTAGTACGTTACTTAATTTATTATTTGTTTTTCCCTATGAACTTATATATTGGTGAAATTTTAAGTTGAGGAGATACGATAATAGTAATATTTGATAATAATGATTTAGAATAAAAATAAATAATTCTTTTAATTCTTTTTAGAACGAAAATTGGTTAAAAATTAATTTTAGGGGTAAATGGTAACTTATATAGAATTTATCATTTGTTATCATTTTGGTTCACTCAAATCTTTTGAAATTTGATATTTTATTATAGGAGACTGTGTATTTTAAATTTTTTAGAGTAGATTTAATCAATAGTGACCAGGAAATGCGAAAAATAATTTTTTCAAGAATATATGGTGGAGAATGAATATGGAAAATAATTTATTCTGATAAATAAATATTATCCACACCCTATTAAATAAAGATGTGAGTGTAAGTTAATTTTAGAGTTGTATAAATTTCGTATCTTTTCTTTTTCATGGTTTCTTAGTTTCCATACTCAATACAAAATTAATTTTGTAAAAATTCCTGGTTCTCATATTTGTTGTTTAATAGTATTGTTCTATGAATGATAATTTAATTAGCTTCGTATTAAGTGAAAATATTATGCGTTTCAATTTGAGTCTATTTATATATATTAGTAACATATGCATATGAGTGAATAGTACGCAATAAAATTATATTATTTAGTTTTTTAAATTACTATGCATTTTTTTGCTAATTATTCTTGTTACGTCCCAGCTATATTGCCTAATATTATTGAATTACTTATACATGTTAATAAATTCGTGAGCGGAAGTTTTCATACGAATAGTGGGGACGAGACGTACAAAACGAGTAAATTGTTTCTTGTCTTGCATATGACAAGCTACAAAGATATATATATATATATATATCTATATGTCTATACAGAGGTTAGCCAAACTGTATTCTCCTAGCTTCAAATATCGGTTTCGTCTACATGCAAAATTCTACTTCTGTCCGCGGGCATGCTGCAACTCCCGGCTTATTTGGCCAAAAACTAGCGTTCCATTATCTACAAGATTAGAGGAAAGAGGGTGATTAAAGTACTCAATGAATAACAACATACATTTGCTCACGCAAAAGAATATAAGAGAAATTGCTTTTATACACAAAGAGAAATATTCATATGCACAAGTCGGGTCATCACTAGTTTAACCTCTCCCTGTAAGCTTGCAAGATTCAGTGATTCAAAATAATCACGATCATATAGCATGTCATAATACTATAAAGATTACCACGTAGTAAGACAAAACGGGTAGATAACACCACTAGTAACGCCTAAAAGTAAGAATCCATTATTTATCCAAAGTAATTGTGCACAATGAAATATCAAATGTCAAAGCAATTTAAAGAAAGTATGAGTTTCGAAAATGGAGAGTCAACACACGTGTTACTCACCTCTCGAAGATTCCTTGAATTATACTAAGTGAAAAAAGTGACTCTAAAGCCTTAGAATTTGTCAATCAAAGTTATTCTTCAAGTTGGAATCTTTCTATATATGACAATAAGCATTTTCGAGTGTAAAACTAAGTGTTTGATGGATTTTAAAGAGTAGTTTTCCTCTTTACAATAGTTTTGGATGAATTTTGATATTTTGAGATAGAGAGGGGTAGATATAATGCTTGGAGAAACATTGAGGAATTCTCTAACTTTTGGTTTATTTATAAGCATCAGAATTTTGTTGTTTTTAATTTACATTTGAGTTCCACATATCAAAGCAAGACAAGTGACAAGTTTAGCACCGTGTAATTATAGGATGATGTGGCCTAACCCTTGTCCACTCGTTTATTACTCTGGAAATTCTTATACTTTGTATTGTCTTGTAATTAAGTCACTGTACTTTGATTCATGTTATTTAAGAACCATAGTCTTACTTTGGATGCCATTTGAGTGACAATCTTGTAATCTTTCAATGCAATTTAAGTAATTATTTAATTATTGTCAAAATAATGATTACGTTACTTAATTTATTTTAGAACTTTACGGGATGTTACAACTCTATTCCGTGCAACACGCATGTTATAACTAGTATGATTAAAGGACTAGGAATTTTAATTCATATTTTGGTGTTTCTCGCTAATCAATAAATATGATATATATTATTTTAACTAAGGAATATATCCTTAGATTAGGATAATAATGTTATGTATAGGTTGCCGAAAAAATGTTATATACAGTGTTCGGTCCAGCTATGGAAATAAGATCGGGTTTTTTTATAGAGCTCGGTCTCTAATCACATACTGATACATCACCTAACACACACCACATGACAATATCTCATTGAAAACTAGGCTCCGTAAGAAACTCGACCCTAGTTCCTTAAAAATTTCCTTACAGTGTTACGGTGTATAAATATTCTTTTTTTTTTCTTTTGTACAGAAACGCTTTTCCTTTACTATAATATAAGATTGTGAAATGTGAAGAACAAACTTGCATATTTAAATTTTTTTCCAGCAGTTTCCTTGCTGAGTCATAAATTTTACGATATTTGTAGGATGACCTGATTTTCCTACGAAGCCTTGCAGTAATTTAAAACCTTTCAATTTTGCTAGGATGCTCTATAATTTCACTAGTATGTGCATTTATTTTTGTGATGATTATGATGGAGTCGTTTTCTACTTTATATGTTTCTTTTCCTTATTTTTGGAAGCACTGTATTTTACATTGTTACCAAACTCGATGAGTCTGGATACATGCTTTGTGGCACAAGCGAAGAAATGATGAAAGAAATCATGTATTAAGCAGAGCTGACATTTTTAAGACTCTATTCTCGATGAGACTTTGTTCTTATAGGGACGTTTGTATTCTATCATGCTTCCCTAAATCATCCCAATCACGGCCCGACTAATTTAAGACCCAGTTATGCTCTTATGTCATTGCAGCACAACCTTTTTTTCCCCCTTTAACGAGGGGGAGATAATGGAGGGGAAGGGTCGGTTTAGTTTGCACTCGAATCTTCTAACTGAAATTTTGAACATTCAATTATTGTAACATAATTCGAACTACTACTGTAGCACAATTCAATTTTTATATAGCACATGTTTCATAAATAAATAACGTTTATTGATTATTACAAGCTGACATTTAATGACACGATACAAATTCTACTTTTTTTGTAATATTATTATAAAGGGATTGTAGGGGAAGGTATTAATGTAAACGAGCTGAGTTGAGCCGTCGCACGAACTTAGAATTTGGGCTTATCTTTGACTTGGGTATTTCTGACCCGAGCAAGAAAAAATAGGCAAGCCGGGTACGCCCAATAAAAACTAAGCTCTATTAGAGTCTTGGATAGAGTTTCTTGAGTCAAGCCCAGCCATGGGCTCACTAAATAATATACAAAAGTTGAAGTAGGCCGTAATCTGCCTAATGCTTAACAGAGTGCAGCCTGCTTGGAAAAAGCAGGTTGCACGTCACATTTCATCGAGTTTATTACACGCTATAGATTATGTGACGAGATTCTATTAGACACATTAATAGATCTATCTTTCAATGATTCTAATAGAATTCTACTACATAATCTATTAGACACTATAATAGATTTTATAGAAAAATTATAGGTTGCACACCTTTATTATTCTTAGCGGGCCATGATGAGCGAGTCGGTTGCTCCAGTTTTGGGGCTGAGCCCGAAGAGTTGAGACGCTGGTCGGCCAATTTGCGTCCTTGAAAGATAAAGGAGAATCGAAACTTAATTAAGGGTCGCGATAAGCAGTAGAAGTAGACTGGGGGCCCTTTTATCGCTGCTCATTCTTTTATTTTTATTTCCTTTTTTTTTTGGGGGGGGGGGACAGGTGTTTAGAGTCAAATAAGTCCAAGAAGGAATTTCAGATATTGGCATATTCCCTACAATTTTGGTTATTATTTTCCGGTTAGAAGGGTCAAATATTTTTGAAAATTTCTAATTGGACAAAAAAAGATACAGAAAAGGTGATAAAATAGAAAAATGCAATAAGTAATTAGTATTAATGTAAAAGTGATGATGTGTTGAAAAATAAAATTGTACTTTTTATTAATTTTATTAGATTTTTTTGTATATTATTTTGATTATATAGCATAACTCAATATTTTTTCATTGTTGAAACTTGAAACTGATTGGAGTTGCTTGGACCCTCCTGCAGAGGATAACGACGTCATAACGTTGGCCTAAACAAACCTTACGCGGCATCGGAATTCCTTAATCCCCTGCGTCTTCCAGAACAATTATTTTTTAAATGATTAGTTAATTAAAAAAATTCTCCCGTCGAGATTTGGAGTAATTATCTGTAAAACAAAAGGCCGATTGTTCACAATTCTCCAGTAATTCTACAGATATCAATCAGGTTTGGTAATTCTTCCTTCAGTGGTTTTAAATTTTAATAATAATTTTCTTATTCAGTTTTTCGTTGTTATTTTAATTGAGGTTTTGATGAATGGGTTGAATTTTTCATAAGAGAATTATCACATTTTCTGTTGTGTGTGTTATGGTTTTCATTTATGTTGCATTTCATGCTATACACTTGATTTTTAACATCAATTAAGGCCTTCTTTTTATAGACAAAAAATATTGTTTTGCTAATGTAAATTTTACCCTTTTTCTTCTGATATTTTCAATTCCAAATCTTTTTCTTTTTCATGAATGATAGCCATATTAGAGAGCTATTGCGTTGCTGTTGGCTTCTTTTTCTCACACTTAATTGTTTAGAAATGTATGATTAACTTTTGAACTATTGCCGTTTAGCTATCTGTTTTGATTGATTACAATGCTTTCTTGTCTCTAATTCAGAGAGCTTGAGATGTCTGCTGCATTGATATTGATAAGGGAGAATGAGCACGAAAAATGAGAAAAATAGTCAACTGTTAATATCAATTTTAAGGGTTGGAACTTTTGAGGGACAGCATGATGGAAAAGAAAAAATTGGATGAACACGAGGCAGGACCTGTTCCACTTCCCAAAGTTGATAGGTTTGGATTCTTAAAGCAGGAAGCTAACTCACCTGATGGTTTAACAAGGAGCAGATCGGCCTTTGAGTATGAGAGGTATGCATATTTACAATGCATGCAGTTTCTGTAAAATGTTGTCCAATGATTTCAATGATCCTTTATGCTATGCTAGCCATTCATTTTCCTAATAAAATATCCCTTTGAATATTTTATGGTTATGCAGCAAATTGACCATGGTGTTCTACCCTCACTCTTGTTTGTCATTTTTGTTTGAGGGGCAAATATTGTATTTTTCTATTTTCTGAATATAGGTTTAAAAGCTGTATCCTAAATGTTTATTTTGAATGAGTGTATTTTCACAATTCCCAGAGCATCTTTCTAAAAGGTTATGAGCCCAAATAGACCATGTTGCTGCCACTTACCAGAGTCATTTCAGCCAGCAAATGCACTGAAAAGTTTAATTGTGTCGAAACCACAATATATCCAAAAAGTAAATGTGGTCCTTTATAGACTTGGTTTGCTTGCAACGTGTATAGCTGACAAACGAGGTTAGTTAGAGTGGCTATCTGTAAGTTTATCAGTGTGCAATCTTTAAAAATTAAAAAAATTAAAATAGTAATAAATAATTGATTATTGATAGCAATAGGAGAAAAAATAAGCGGAATAAATGGACACAAATGATGATTTGACGAAACCTTCATTTTTTGTTATTCAACATTCAGTAATTGATCTCGGGCAGTAGAACCACATTCTTTATGAAAAGTAATACGGTCCTTTGTAGATCAATGTTTGGATCCTGGCTATCCAGTTTTACTACCTTATATCTGTTAAATGCGGTTAGGTAGACTCACAATCATATGTATATCAATGGATGCTCTGGGAAAAAGGAAAAAGAAAAAAAAAAAAAAGAACAAAGACGTGTATACATGAGTTATTTTTAAAAAACCGCCTTTTTTATTTTTCCACATTCAATGGAATAATCGATCACAGTCCGCAGAATAAATAACCATGAATGCATGTGTCCAATTTAGAGGCTAAATTGCAAAGAAAAATATTGCAGATCATTATTCATGGAGCCTGAGAGTTTTGGAAGTACAGCTGTGAGAGGTTATAGGAGCACGTGCTTGATAATCCAAGGAGCCAGAAATAAAAGAACTCTCTTTATGAAAATCTTGGTTCAGTGTTAGTGGCCAATATTAAGTAAAGAAATTCTGGGTGCAACAAATAGTGCCATCCTGCATCAGATATCTAGAAGTCTTCCAAGACTTTGTTACTTCTGCATGCCCATTCTCCTCTGAACTAAAAGCATTACGCGAATCTGTAACTGAATTGTAATGGGTTCCGAGGTTGAAATTTAAAAACATAAGAATTTGACTATCAAAATGAAGATTTATGCAAACTATAAATCATGTAAAATATGCCGAAGTATGCCTTTGTTGGGGGTACAACAATCCAAAAATTACTAATTATGAAAGGACAAATTGAGGACTCAATTACGTTACTCGGGAGTACAAAATTCCTGAAAAGGAGTACCTTGTATCCCTGAAAAGTTTGGTCACATTTGTTGTATTATGAGTCTGTCATGCGTTGCTTTTTTCTTTTTTCATTTTTTTTGGACAGAATTAATTTTTGAGATTTCGTCGTTAACCTTTTATGTTATTGTTAAAGATGGATGCTCCTTGCACCTTTTAATCAAATCATATTTATGTTCAATATAGGGAGGAAAGAAGAATTCGGAAATGGAGGAAAATGATTGGAGTTGGAGGAAGTGACTGGAAGTACTATCTCCGGAGGAAACCTCATGTTGTTAAAAGGAGAATAAGGAAAGGAATTCCTGATTGCCTAAGGGGTCTTGTTTGGCAGTTAATATCTGGAAGTCGGGACCTCTTGCTTATGAATCCAGGTGTCTATGAGGTAAAAACTTTTTTATTTTGTATGTCAAAAAGTCAAATGGTTGCGAAAATATGTTCTTGGTTAATTTGTTTCCGATAGCAGTAAACTTACCATGAACTAGACATAAGCATGTAATTAAAGAATACTCCAAATGGTGGTGGTTTAGTTAACGTTAGAATACTCCAAATGGTGGTGGCTTAGTTAACGCTCACCTGTGTCCTACCGATGTTGCTAGTTTTCCACGTGGCATTTCTTTACTGAATTGATCAGAAAAAATTTGAATATAGTGGCGCCACCTTTCAATTTTCTTTTGGAAAAAAAGGGCCTGAGTTGGCTTTGATTCTTGGGAATAATATGAAGCAATAAAATTTTGATTATAGCGAATATTGAGCAATTAATATTGTTGCCTTCTAACACCAATTGATATTTTTCTCAGTAATCTAAGTGGTTTGATAGTTCAGATATGATAGAATGAGATCAAATTGTTACGTTTCAGGTATTCATGTTATATGCAAATGATCTCTTTATTATCCTCATCAATGTTCCAGTGCATCCTTGGCTAAAAGTCTAAAACTTCTTGCGTACAGTCTTGAGATCATTAATTTTTTGAGCAGAGCTGCATGTTATATCGTATTTGCCCCATTTGAACAATTTGTATTTCCATTAATTTATAAAGGCAAAATGAGGAGCACTTGTTTGATAATTTTTGAAATTATAGCATTTTCTCTTTTCTGTCAAGTATTTATTGAATCAACAGCGGTTAGAAGTGGTAAGAGCATCTCCATTGCAACAAGGTACATATGTGGCAAAAGAATAGGTGACATTCGAAAAAAATATACTGAGTGCAACGATGTGCATTGTGTATATCAAAATTTATAAAAAACCAATGATTGGTTTTGTTAATGTACTAATACAGTTAGAAGATGCAACAAAACACTGGTGGTTTCACTAGTGGTTTTAGAAACCACCCATGGTTTTCTTGTATTTTATAACTGTATTGCTACATTAACGGAGCCAATCATTGGTTATGTAGAAGGACTGTTGTGTATGTGTCACATTGATATTAGTTGCTAGAAATAAGAAAGAAAGAGGCACATAGTGATGAGAGAGGGAATTACATTAATGGAAGGTGTCAAGGACACTTTCTAGAGTTAGACATAGTGTTAGACAATGTCTAGCATTTAATGTTCCACATAATACTTTTTTACTTTTTGTCAAAAATTCTTTCCCTTGACATTGTTGCACTGCAGATGCTCTAACTTGAGGGAACTTAATTCTTTCTTTTTATATAAGGAATCTGAGAATCACCTTGGATGAGTACATTCTTGTATAATCTTGGCTGTTTCTGGATGGTGAATGTCATTGCTTCAGAAAACTACATTGCTGTTCGATTGAACTGTCATTTTGGTTTTCACTGCAGCAACTAGTAATATATGAGACATCTGCTTCCGAGCTTGATATTATTAGAGACATCTCTCGCACATTTCCTTCACATGTTTTCTTCCAGCAGAGACATGGACCAGGTCAAAGATCCCTTTATAATGTTCTGAAAGCATATTCCGTATTTGATCGAGAGGTTGGATATGTGCAGGTTTGTATTTTATTTAGGCACAAATAATTTAGAAATACCACTTTCTCAGCTATTAATTAATATTGAAATTATCTTGATTGTAGGGAATGGGATTTGTGGCCGGTCTTTTGCTCCTTTATATGAGCGAGGAAGATGCATTTTGGTTATTGGTTGCATTACTTAAAGGAGCTGTACATGCTCCGATGGAAGGATTATATCTGGTGTAGTTTTGATCACTTCATCGATATTTAAATTATAGTTTTGATCACGTCATCGATATTTAAATTAAGACGTAATTTGTTTACACAACACTAGCATCCAGAAAACTTCAATAATGGATAACATCCAGTATACTTTCCACTACGCATTTGGTCAAATCACTGTTCATTACTGCACTTTCGCACAGCATGTCTTATCTTAGGCTATATGTTACACAGTGTAAGAACACTGACAAGGCTGTTCACTTGGTGTAGGTGGGATTGCCTCTTGTACAGCAATATCTATTCCAGTTTGAGCATTTGGCGAAGGAGCACTTGCCAAAGTTGGGAGAACATTTTGCTAAAGAAGTGATAAACCCTAGCATGTATGCAAGCCAGTGGTTCATAACTGTTTTTTCATATTCATTTCCATTCCATTTGGCTCTCCGTATATGGGATGTCTTTCTCTATGAGGTTAGCAATCTGTCATCTTGCAATTACTTATTGCCCTGAGTGCATTCTAAAATGTAATTTCTTCTTTTAGGGTGTGAAAATTGTTTTTAAGGTCGGTTTGGCTCTACTGAAGTACTGCCACGACGACTTGGTGAGTTTCTACTGCCGCATGTTTATATGCTTGTATTTTTCT
Source organism: Nyctanthes arbor-tristis (assembly GCA_963692815.1). Lineage (NCBI taxonomy): Eukaryota > Viridiplantae > Streptophyta > Magnoliopsida > Lamiales > Oleaceae > Nyctanthes > Nyctanthes arbor-tristis. The sequence goes on along the minus strand of CAVNYN010285960.1, from coordinate 56,891 downwards.
AAGGCTTGTTTGACAATCCTTGTTAACAGGTAAAGCTGCCCTTTGAAAAGCTAATACACTCTTTGAGGAACTTTCCCGAAGATGCCATGAATCCGGATACATTATTACCGATGGCATACTCAATTAAGGTCAGCTCTCATTCTCTTCCCATCCTGGGGAATCCACCTACAGGTATTTTAAAAGATTATTTGGTACTTAATGCTAAACCATAGACTTGCATTATTTCCCCTGTTTATGGTGCTATTTAATTGGTAAGATCAAAGGGATGCATGTCTCCAAACTTCTCGCTAATTCAGTTCCTTGTGGATTTGAGAGGACAAAATCAACCTTCAAAAAATCGTATCCCTTTTGGAAGTGTCTCCTTTAGTCCATCTCCTGGAATATACATTTATTGATTTAATATCTGAACTTTCTTGACATTTGGCTCCCATTGATAGTGGACAAATGTGTTGCATGATTGCTGTGTCCTCACGGGCACCAAAGGAAAAAAAAAAAAAAAAAAAAAGAAAACCTGCCTCAGCCACCCCCCGGGGGGGGGGGGATCTTAACTATGTATTGTCATATGGGATTTTAGTGAGATCTTAAGCACATTCTCTGAAAATTTCTTTTTTTCTTTCTTTTTTTTTTTAAAATTTAATTCCCCACTCCCTTTGCTCCTGTTTTATGACTTAATCCGTATGATTTTGACATAGAAAAGTCTGAGCAATGAAAATCTGTCTTTCCTGGTCTGCCATTTTGTCCAAGCACCCATAGTTAAGAGAGGTGACAGAGCTTATACAGATAATGTTATTGATAATAACGAAAAGATGTCTCCAATTTCTCATATTGGATGTGCTGTTGCGGCTATGACCTTGGAACTACGTCTATGAAGTCGTGAATGGAACAGCAATTAACGAACTCAGATACAAACTGATTAAAAAGTGTGTGAGAGAGTAGCACGCTGTTGTTGGTGTCTTGATGTGCGTTTTTGGCTGATGATAGGTGTCCAAGCGTTTAGAGGAATTGAAGGAGGAATACGAGAAACAACACGGGAAGGTGTCCGACTCGCGTATGAAGCAGAAGCTGCAGCAATTGCATGGTCCAGATTCTCCTTTGCTTCAATTAGAGGAAAAACAAATTTGCGAATAGAAACCAATTTTTTTTAACTATTATTTGTTTTATAGTTTTTATGTTTGCAACATTAGTAAATGTGGCTGTGCTATTTGAACAAAGAGTGTTACAAAAATTTAAACAAAACTGACGCACTGTATGATCTTGTTTTTCAACACATCACATCATCTTTACATCAATGATAATCACATGGGCTACACATCTTTTTTGTCACACTCTTTGTCTATTACTTTGTCCAGAAAGAATTATTCTTAGTCAATATATGATCTCGTGATGCAGTGTCATTAGATTGTTCTGCAGAAAAAGAATCGTCATATGATTGTTTGATTTCCTTGAGCAGCTGAGTGCCCTCTCATCTACTTTTTGCTTGATGTTTTACATCTCACATTACGGGTACGAGGGTGGTAGGTTTTTCTACCGTAAATACCACGGGAATTTTACAGGACATGATAACTGGACATTGTGTTGGGTGCAACGTTATTTGATAGGAAATATACGTTTGGGGTGTAATTATTCCTGGAAAAAAGATTATCATTTTATTATGCATATGAACATACGTCTAGCAGCATAAAAAACCACTTATGAGGCAGTATAACGCCTCCAAATATGTGGGAGGAGAATGAATCTAGAAGTTATATATTCAAATGATCTAATGTTAGATGCCGTTAAATGTTTATGTGGCTTGTCGAATGTGTATCATCTGGTATGTCACATCATATCTTGTGATATGGTGTGTCAGATGACATGCATCTGACACACCATATCAGCTTTTAGTGGTATAATGTTACTAGACATTTAATATTAGATCATTATTGGGATATTAGTAAATATACAACCTGTTTTGTCTTGTATGTTGTGGAGGTTCTAAGAAGTTCGTAAATGCCCATGATTTGGCCTTCTCTTGTCATGCTTTAAACTTTTTGCCGCTTTGATTTCACTTTGATATTTTGCCAGACAAAATCGTTAAATTTGATTCTGAGTGTCAACCAAATCGCACAACACGACAATGCCACTGACTTGGCTATTCTATTATTTTACACTCTATAAGCGCACACATAAACTCTAAAAAAAAAAAATCTAACACCATATATATATAGTACCATATACTAAAAAAACTATTTCCATGATCTACCCAATTACAGAAAACTATTCCCATGCTGAAAAGAACTATCAAAATAATGATCTACCCAATTACATAAAACTATTCCCATGCTGAAAAAAACTATTCATGTACTATTATTTGTATGATAATGTTCAAAATCTTTTCGTTCAAAACTTCCCGGTCATGTGTCTTTTATTGAGGCCCGCCACATGAAACAATCCACATGTGAGTTCGTATAAAAAAATTTTACAACTTGTACACAGTATTATCCTGTGAAGGAATAATACTGCGTACAAGTATTATTTGTGCAGGAATTTTAATATTTGTGCAGGAATTTCTAGATTTCTATCATGTTTACAAGTTAAAAAAATGGGTGGCAGAACGAGTACTTGTAAAACTAATCATTGCCATGCTTCCTAACACAAGCTTCCATTTCTGCGCATTCTTGATGTAATAATCATAACACAGATGGATTCATTCCACGAAACAACATTGGACAAACTAAAGAAAGGAATAATACCTGTACAAAGCCCCCACCATTGTTTTCACTTCTCACAAAGGCACCACTTTTATCACCGAACAATCATACTTCTATCTACTTTCCATGTCAGAACAAGAATTTTCAAATGAAAATACAAAACCCAATACAAAAGCGAAAGAAAAAGGGGGAAAAAAGCAATAATAAATTTGGGAAAATGAAATATAAGACAAACTCCTTCTCACCTATGCCCTACCACTATCATATTGCTCTCCTCAAGCATATGCTTTTTATATAGCGCCTCCTTAAGCAAATACCACTCAACAGGTCGAAAATTTTACGAAATTAGTCCAGGTCTTCAAGAAAATCTGTTTTTCCTATCTGATCTTGGATCTTGGCAGTCACTTTTATCAGTGTCATAGTTCTGCTGTGAATCGTTCTCTACACTGCCTGCCCGAGTCGTCCTGTGCCTTCGGTCCTATAAAATTTAGGCAAGATAAAATTGAAATGCATATAAGTACTTTTCGCTTGTCACAGGAAAGCTTTCTGCTTTTACACTAAAAATCTTCAGTTTTAGAAAAAAAGAAATCACAACATAACGGCAAAGCAAAGGCATTATACCTAAGGAATTGATAGGCAAAAATTGAGCTATAAAATTAGTAGTTCAGAAAATAAACAATCTCGGTCATAACAATTTGAACCCTTTAGATAAATTTTTGGAGAGACTGCTAAAACATAAAAATGTGGCCATTGAGATCTTGCACAACCCAGCCAGCCCAGAGCTTTTGAGTTGGTTGGGAACTTGTAAGCTATTTTTCTCCTCGAGTAATCCATCCTCAACTTTTACTAGGAAATACTAAGCATAAACAACAAGCAAATGCTTCCTACGGAGTAAGACTCAAGATCGGAAGAGCGTCGTACTTCTCTTAAATGTTACCCAGCTCTAAAATATAAGCAAAGCAGCCTCATCAACTTCAGCTCTAAAATATAAGCAAAGCGACCTCATCAACTTCCAATATAAGTTAAACTATTTACATATTTCATACTTGATCCTACTCCTCTTGCTATGTGAATTGTAAGATTAGTTATATGTAATTGTATATTTCTGAAATTCTATAATACAGTAAGTCAGTTCATTTAGCACCGGTGAAACACCTCAAACTATTAGGCTTTGTCCTATCAAATGGTCGTATAGGAGTGGGGCTTGGTCGTACCCAATTTTTTGGGACATGAACGTGTAAGGACGTCAAGTGCACACAAAGTCCAAAATTGTGTCCACTAAGTCACGAGATCTAGCTAGAAAAGCCAACTCATATTATAAGAGATAAATCAGTGCTTGCAACAAGACAAGATCACACACTGACCTCTCTTGGTATTGGATATTCTTCTGATTCAAGCATTTGCACAACTTGGGTCATCCTAGGTCTCTTGTTTGAACCAGGATCGACACATCTCAAAACGGTCAAAAGAACTCTTTTGAGGGCTCTTGTTGATGGCCTAGTGTCCATGTATGGATCTATCACTTCCTCAGAGCGCCTGCTTCCAACCATCATTTTCAGCCAATCAACCAGATTTACCTACAATTATCGTACATTTCTCATTCAGTGGAACTAAAGATAGGATATCGAAAGGCAGAGGTGTGTGCATGAAGCACGTAAAACAGACAGCTTTGAAAGGAAAGGATTCGGTGGACATTCAACCTGAACAAATAATGTTGGCAAACTGTTAAATAAGCAAAAGGAAAAACAATGCAAAGCCAGACTGCAAGGCTTCTTTTAGAAATTCCTCAACTAAGAATCACAAGAAGACTTCATCAAGCAGCAGAAAGGAGCTATGAATGAGTCTAATACTACAATCTTTAATGCATGAACTTCAATAGATGAGTAATATTTATATCTAGCATTGAGGAGATATTTGGAAGTGACTTAAACCATTTACGGATTAATGTTAACATTTTTGTTTTTGACCGTTCTCAGAAACTAGCCGAATATTTACAAAATTACTTATATATAGAAAATAATTGTGAGAAATGATATATTGATGGGGGAAAAATATCTGTTCCATTTTTGGACAGACAGACAAGGAAACTTAAACAAAGGGCTTCGGATATACACAAGTAACGCTGCTTGATTTCAAATTTGACGTTAATGATTGAGATCACCAGTGATATAAACAATCAATGATGCTACCAATGGTTTGCAATGCAATGATCTCTCTACTAGAAAATATCATGAAATCAGACTTTGTATAAAAAGAGAGCACAGTTAGATATCATATTACAGCAGTTTAATACCTCCTGAGCAGGGCGACCATAGTCGACAGGGTCTCTTCCAGTTATTGCTTCTAACAGCACAACTCCAAAGCTATAGACATCACTTTTTTCATTTAAAAGGCCGGTATTTGCATATTCAGGAGCCACATACCTATATAGCACAACAAAAATGAGAGAAAGAAATTTAATGTTACACATTCTTTTATAAACAAATTTGAGATTTTTCAATAATCAGGTGAATTGAAAAAAGGGATAGCTGAAAACCCACCCAAAGGTACCCATGACTCGAGTTGTAATATGACTTGTCCCTGCTCCGAGTAGCTTAGCCAGACCAAAATCAGAGACCTTGGCGTTAAAGTCATCATCAATCAATATATTGCTTGACTTTATGTCTCGGTGAACCACTTTTGGTTCAATTGCCTCATGCAAGTAGGCAAGACTGCAAGAAATTTATCACATTGAGTAAGATCTATAACTTTTGTCAAAGAAAATTAAAACCATAAGATATGGTGGATGATGATATGAATAAGCTAACTTACGCCTTAGCCGTGCCAAGAAGAACCTTCATCCTAGCCTCCCACGTGAGGCTTCCATGCTGGCGCATAGCCCCATGAAGCCACTGCTCCAAGTTCCCATTGTTGACATATTCATACACAAGCATCCTGTAAAAATAAATTAATATGAACAACGTGAGAAATTTGTAAACTAGTACCAAATATTTTAAAGCCTTAATGGATTTTCTGTTTTTACCACATACTAATAGCTGGATTTGTGTCTTTCTATTACAATGACAAGTGATAAAGGAGAATGAGTTCACTTGCTAAAGACAATGAGCCTATTCTTTTGCTGTTTAAAAAAAAAATTAAAAAAAAAAATGGTACACTTGCTAAAGAAAAACATGTCCTTGTAGAAGTGAGTCTATAATGAACAAATCTCCTGGGAAAACAGCTTTTGTAAGATGATGAAAACAATGGGCTGAATTTCAAATGGTAATTACTCCTTACCTATGAGTTCCTTCGATACAATATCCAAGAAGTCGAACCAAATTTTTGTGACGCACATGGCCAATAGCTTCAACCTCCACTCTAAATTCCTTCTCTGCTTGACCCCTAGTGGAAATAAATATTAACTTCAGTTACCTGATGAGTTAAACATCCACTAAAGATTTTCCTTATCTTTCGGAAGAAGAAGTTTGAAACTCACAGGTTGTTAAGGAGATTTTTTACGGCCACTGGAGTACCGTTAATTAGTTGGCCCCGATAAACAACGCCGTATCCACCTTCACCAATAACATTCTCCTTAGAAAATCTGTTTGTAGCAAGTTCCAGATCTCTAAGTGTAAACCAATGGCCCCAGCCCAAATGAGAAAGTTCTGGGAGACCAGATAACGGCGAGGGAGCTGTTATTGGGTGGGAAGAATAAGATTTATATGCACCAAAATTCCCTGAACTCCCTTCTTCTCCTGACTGTGATCCATCTTTATCAACATGATGGAATGAACCTGATTGACTACTATTATCTCCATTCCTTTTTGTTGGCACACCCAGATGGACTAATACCTTGTCTGATTCTTTATCACTGGATTTGTCATGAATAGTGAGAAGAATCCCATCACGTGGAACAAATTCATTAGTCGGTACTTGTTCCACCCTTACTTCTTTAATTTCCTTCGAAACAGTTGGTATTTGGCTAAGAGGAAGTTTTTCTTGCTTTCTTCTAGATTTCTTTCGTGAAGTAAGAAAAAGAGTCAATATGAAGAGGATAATCACGATCAGTAACCCAACAATAATCCCAATAACCTCCCAGACCTTTAATCCGAAAATGACAGTGTTCTTCGAGAGTTCCGCATTAAGATCAGAAGCCATCTTTTAGGATGCTGAAACAACCTGCAGAACTTGTAGCAGGAGTGCCCGGGTTAATATGTCTTATGCAAAGTAGAAATTTGGCCAATGGCTTGAGTACAATAATATGGGAGACCCAAAGACACTCATCTTCTGATATGTTTTTTGTTAAACCAATACAACAGTTCTGACCAAATTCATTTATGCTCTTGGCACCCATAAAATTCAACTTTTATCGATAAATCAGTAATTTACTAGAAGGAAACTGAGACTTTGTAACAGAAGGATACTACAAAGCCAACTTTTTGCTAATGTTGTGAGATAATCCACAAGTGGGCAAGGATATGAAGAGCAGAAAAGTGGAAAGAACAAAATAGACGTAATTATAAGCATTTCGGACCCCTTAATGAGTAGATCAATAACAGGATTACAGCACAGAAGATGCATTTATATAAACGATGTTTCATCTCTCATATCATTGTGTCACGAATTAAGCAACAGGGGGAGGAAAAACACATGTAATTAAATGCACTCTGCAAATGAATCCCATGAGATAAATAAATTCCAGACAAGAAATATAATGTCCCACAATCTCGAAATGCTTTCAAGTTCTTACCTTTTTTCCTCACAGGATTCAAGGAGCAGTTTTCAAATCTCTGATCTAGAAAACCTCATCACCATGCAATTTTCTTGGACTACAAAAAAACTGAATAACAGATCTTGACTTAGAAGAGAATCTAAAAATTAAATATAAATTTTTCCCCCTGAAAGCACAACCAAAACAGAAGACTGGATCTACTCTTTTTCAGGAATTTCACTGCATTACCAAATGTGAATGCCGTAGAACGGCGCCACTCCTTAAATGCCCTCACCCAGATGACACAACAAAAGGGCTCTATTTGCAAAGAGAGTATAGGTACATAGAATGCTAAATTGCAAGTTTAATTAATTCAAGTCACAAAAAAATGAATATTGTTGTGTACTATGGTTTCAGGTAAGGAATGTAAACATAAATATGAAATATATATGCGCGTGGATGTGTGCATTAACATCACAGAAAAATAAGGAAGAATGGAGTTATCAGCGGTAGGTAATGAGAAAATGCCTTAATAACAATGAACCAAAACAGTAACAGGAAAGCATTAAGAGAACTGGAAGCTACCCTTTTCCTCTTCGTTGACACCTCATTTTTAATTTTTTTCTGAAGATGACTGGTTATCTAAAACTTTTACTGTGATTACATTGTTTTAACCAAATCAGTTTTTTACCTCAAAGTCAGATTGCATATTTTTTCTGGTTTTATTCACATTCACTCAAACTGCAAAGAAAGGATTAAATTTGGTCAAAGGAAAAAAGATAATTAAGGAGAAATGGAAAGAAGTATGCAGGATGCAGATTTTGGTAGCTGTATTTATCACAAAGCAACTGGCAGGTTTTTTTTGTGGAAAAATAATCTGATTGTTGAAGGTGACTTTTGTGGGCAGTAGATTTTTCATTTATTAATACTCCTCCACATGATCACTTCACTGGCACTAAAAGTTAGAACACTTTTTACATTGTTTACAGGGAGAAAACAACAAAAACTTGCCAACAAAGAAGAACTGAAAAAGGTTAATTTAGAGGGGAAAACTGAAAAGTGGAAACACAACAGCCTTTTGCCATTAACCATGGGGACTATTGATATTGATACCACTGTCTCCATAAATAATTTAGGGATACCTTTTTCAATGGTGTCCTCATTTTCAACGGTGCAGTCCTCAATTAATTAACCAACAGGCCTTTTAATGATGTACATCCAGATCTGTTTAGCCTCTCTTGGTTTTTGAATTTAATTAATGGAAATTTTACCCCCAGGGCCCACTTGTTTTAATTAACGACCGAAGATTGCGAGAGAGGTTTTCCGCTCTATTAGTCAAAAAAATATGTATCAGTTATACATGAAATTTTCTATAGAGACAGATCTGTCTCTAATTTCAGAGACAGAGTTTTCTAGCTAGCGCCGACTAGATGCCACATGGAGCCATGCTGTCACATGGAATATCCATGTAGTCGCATACACCACACAGTGTAGCTGCACCGTCTAGGGCACTGCCTTGGATGTGAGGCCGCACCAACGTGTGTGGCCGCATGAGCGGCTAGTGCGGCCGCACCGTGTGGCCTATGCGGCAGTGTGGCTTTCAAGTGGCACCTAGTCGGTGCCACCTAGACAGATTCGTCTCCGACATTAGAAGATGTAGTGATACTTATATGTCTGTCAATCTGTTAGCCTATCACTCTTATCCTTTCTTCTTCTTCCTCTTCTTCCTCTTCTTCTTCTTTACCATCATCTTCTTCCTTCTCTTCTTCTCCTCTGTCATTTTGCATTTTATTCTTACGGTTACAACCTACCATATAACAGTATACCATTTGTGTTAAAAGCTAAATGACAATTTAACCATTAATATGAATGATTGGATTCATGCAAATTATCCAAAGGTCATTTAGTAATTAGCTGTCTATTGATCAAACGTTAATATCCTGGTGTGAAGAAAATAAATGTTAGGAATCTACTGGCACTTTGAAAAAGATCTGGAACTCTAGATGCAATTCTCCCAACAATTTACAAAGGGTAAAAAGGTTACTGGTAAATATCCTATTTATTTCACCCAATCCAAGTGATAATGGCACACATTCGAATAATTCAATACTAGCTTGTCTAATTAGATTGATACAAGGATTGATGTTACTTTTGTGGTGGTTCAATTTCAACTGTATTCCTCAATCACATTTCTTAAACTGGACTAGACCAGACTAGAGACAAATAAAAAATACAAAATGCAACTAGCCAATCATAATAAGTAAAGAGAACACGTAATTAATGAAAAAAAGATAGTCGAAATATTTATTTACTATCTTATTTAAAAAACAGCTTAGAATCTCGAAAAGAGATTTAAATTTAAACAAAAAGGAAAATAAATGTTTATATTCCCTAAAAGGAATCTAGTTATAACCTGGAATTCAAATTAATAATAAGATAATAAGAACACAAACAGAGACACAATCTGTAGTTAAATAGACAAGAACATGTGTTTATCCTTGTCTGATATATTCAATAAATAAATATTTCTATTTTAATCAATGTTTTAGCTCCAAACTTCAATTTATATTTATAAATTGACCGACCATTTTGATTTCTACCTAATTAATTATTTTCTAGTTAATGTGCACTATTTTCTCAAAATGCTTTCATATCATGTTGTGATTATTATTATTATTATTCTCCTAACGTGTTAGTATTCTACAATTTATTTTTTAGACTAGAAATTAAATAGTGTTTTGACTAAAGGGGCTATCCTAATGGTAAACGCATTCCCTTGTTGGTATATTTAATTCGGATTCGAGTTACCAACCCAACCTTATACTCAAAATCAAATAGTGTTTTTCAACAAATAGCACATACCCATGGAGAACAAATTATTTGAAGAAGAATAATGATCTTTATCATTACCGGTGATGATCACTATCTATGTTTAACTATGTTGATCTAAGGATTTTTTTCCCTCTAATTCAGAAATGGTAAGGAGGATGTCAAAGGAACTTGAGAGCAAATCGTGATAAGAGATGTGTCTTATTATTGGGCTATCTCTTTTATCACATGTTGATTTAAGGAGTTGTTGCTGTGCATAGTTAGTACTTTTTATTTTACATAAAAATAAGTTTAGGGTAAAACTTTTCATGATCATGCAACACTATCAACTTTTAAATAAAGCCGAAATTATAGTTGGATGGTTAACGTTATTAGGGCAATAATACATCTATCATTTTTGTTTAATTGCTTGAACAAGTGCCCAAGTCAAATGACGCTCTCACGTCTTCATCTTCATGATGATTAGTTAATTACATCACTCATTATGATTACTTTTTATTTTTCATCAAAATTTTTCCTAACTAATTGTCATTAAAAATTGGTAGTATTTTATTATGTTCATATCAAACCTAGTGAACTATTGATTCGATTAAAGTATAAATACAATACTGAAACTTGAACTCCATATTTTTGTGGACCTTTATAGCCCCTCGTTGACGGTGCTCGACTGCGACATAATCCATAGTAACTCCTTACAAACCAATTAACCAAAAAATTTATCTAAACCAATACATACATATAAACACAAGGTAAGAGATTATCCCGTCAAACTTATGACAAGAGATTGAGATTAGACAAAAATTAATACAACAGTACTATAAAATATGCACTAATCAGGAGATTTTCTTAAACCCTGTGCGAGGTAATTAAATGCCCTAAATGCCCACAAAATTAGCCTCTCGTGTCCTAAACTCCTACGTTGTAACGTTTGGTCAACTTCACGGAAGCATCAATGTAGTGTCGCATGGAGCCTAGATTTTGGAAATGGTTTAAATATAAAATAAAAATCTATTATACTGAAAAATGGGACGTAATTTTCTTAAATTTTTAAATTTTTTTTTTTAAATCTCTACTTGTACAAACGGCTATTCTTATAGCATGTAAAGAAAAAGGATGTCAATCTTTATTTCCCATTTCTCTTTGATTGATCACATACCCATTGCGCACAATATTCACGCTATGTAATGAGGGTAACTGATCCAAATTGTTTGTAACCGTAACTCGATTAACTTAATTATTGTTTTAGGAAAAAAAATTACATGGGATAAGAATTTATATAATCTTTAATATTTCTCTTCTCACTATTACACCAAATGAATGAATAAAGAAATGGGAACATGATCTATCCATGATTCGTTGTTTGGGACAAAATGTAGAAAATATTCTCTCTCTGAATTCTAATTTGAAACTATCTTCAAGCAAGGAAGAAGTTGTTTTGTCTATTTTGCTAATTGTATTTGGACTTGGAAAGTGAGATGCCACCAATTTTTGATTTAAAACATTCTCTAGAGACTATAAATAATCAATTAATCAATTTAAATTAAATATAATTACAAGTTGTAACAAACAAAACCCAGCAATTATTTCATGATTAGTTATGTGGGGTTCCACTTATTTTTGAGTGGTATGAATGTTGATCCATATTTGTCACTTCATTAAGTCAATTGGATTATCGCAAGATTTTCAATTAACACATCACTAATCACACTATTTAGAATAATCTTGTGCGGCTAACAACCACACACGTCAACAATCAACATCTCTTAAGTACTCTTATGTGTCCTAACAGTGACAATTTTTGTGATTAAAAAATCCAAGAGTAAGTGACCGACGGCCTAGTCGAAATACTTTCTTCTTGCCTTGAGCCTCGTTTAAGTTTGGTGCTCCATTAGGCATTAAATCATAAACCAGAAATACTACGCAACATATATAAAAGGTTTTTAAACAAGAATTTGATAAAAAATAGTTTGTGTGTATCCATGCATTTGTTTGATTAAAGTAATGACCATGGAGTTGAGCCTAATACTTTATATGCGTACGTGTAACTTGATATGATTTGAAATGACAAGCAAATGACATTGAAATCCCAAAATCTTAGGGATAAAGTGGTTGTGATTGAAGTGGACACTATAATTTCATATCTAATCGCGTAATAGTAATTAGATTGAAGAATTGATTGGTGAATTATTTTTGTGAAAGATAATGTCATCAAGAATGAGCTTGATGGGCTATTATAGCTAGGCAAAGAGAAATAAATTTATCTCTTTATAATAAATTTGTAAGAATTATATATACGTCATGGGATTATCATTATTATTATTATTTTTTGAATGGACACTCTGAGAACTATTTTAATTTATTTATAATATATAATAACACACAAATTTTGAAACATCATTGTGCTTCCTCGTCCCTCTTGCGCTCCTTCAAATATTCAACTAATGGAAATCTACGTCAATCTTGCTTTATAGAAGATCCTATGGTCTTAGGAGGTACAACTATCAAGTGAAAGATAATAATAGAACGGTTATTAGTGACACGAGCTATAATAATAAAAGAATCTTAATTAATCCAAGTCTATTCATAATTTTGTTTTCTACATTAAATTTCATATTTTTTTGGCCCGTATACTACTGAATCTACTCTCCCTCTGGCCACTTCAAAGTTCAAAATGACTAGTAAGTTTTGAGTTATGCTATATGAACAAACACACATATAAAAAATATAACAAAACTGATACATAGCACAATCCTATTTTTCAACACATCACATCACTTTTACATCAATACTTATCACATAACACACATATCATTTTTGTCTCTCTTTTTGCCCAACTAGAATTTTCCGTAAGTTTTAAGCGTCAAATGTAGCATAATATTAACTGTTGATATGAGTACATAACAACCCCACAAATCATATCAACAGATGATATCATATATACTATTTCAATATGGTGAAGTGCCTGATCAAATTCATCAAAATGACTTACTAAGTATAGTGAAAATAGACCATTAAAGAAATGGTATAATACGTTTCGTCATTTCTATGAATGACTTTGCATCTGCTCAACTGCCGCCATTACATCTATATATCCTACTCTCCTTTTTTTCTCCTTTTCTGTTAGCCATCAAATTTACTATTGATGGAAATTCTTCTACCATTTTCATCTATTTCCTCTCTTACTTTTTGAATTAAATGTTAGTGAATTCGACTCTTCATCTTCTACCACCTTCTCACAAGTAGACTATTGTGCTCCAGCGGACTTGACACGATGTTAAATGTTAATGTAACACTGTCACGTTGGGAGAAGCCCTCTGGCCTCTGGCGGGAGAGGCAATCACTCACTTAGAATCAAATGTTAGTTATGTAACTAGGCCTAAACTTTTGGACATTCCTCTGTTAAAATTGGGCCTAAAATATCTAATGTAGATCCAATATAAGGTCAACTCTGTCCCCAAATGGGCTCGTATCAATGGGCCGAATAAAGGGCCAAGTTGACGTCAAGCCCACATTGTCCAAATAAACAAAATGAATCTTTTTATTTTTAAAATATTGAATCTAGAAAATAAAAAATGAAGAATAGCTTCTATAGTGACTTGTCACACTTCTTTACCAAAAGGGGACCCGCCTCAATTCTCAAGCTTCAACTTTGACTCTTATCAAGCATGCTTGATAATGAGGAGGTTGGCTAAATCACAATAGGAAGTTCAACAATCAAAATTGCACGTATAAGCATGGATCCACGTCTACAAGGTGACCGTGTAAAGTGGATAACCAATTGACAGTATCTCCTTTTTTAGATACTAGGCTTCAATTCCTGATAAAACACAAAAGGTTCCCAACCTTTACACTTTCTATCAACTAGGTCTCCAACCCTTTTTTCCAATGCCATAGGTCCCCAACCTTTCAAAAATTCACTCAAAAGGTCTTTTATGACATTTTGCCCTTACTTTTTAGATAAAAACAATAATTAGTAAAAATAAAAAGGAAAATTAAAATTTTCCACCTTCCTAACTAACCATCCATTCTACCTTTATCACTAACGTGAAAAAAAATAACAAATACCTGCGCCATTTTTCTTTTTTTGAGGAAGTCCATTTTTTCTACAATTTCTAATAGCGAACCAGTAGCAAAATTGTAGTTTTCTCTTTTGTTCCTGGAAGTAACTACTAAAATGTGACATTTACGTTGGGTTGATATATGGGTGAGTAACTAGTTAGGTAGGATGAGATGTTCTTGCTGCTTCAGAAATTACATGAAAAAGTAAGAAATGTATTTGTCATTTTTGGTCAAGTTATGCATATGGGCAAAATGAGTAGTTAGTTAGGTATAGGGAAAATTTTATTTTTCTTTTTATTTTTACTATTTTTACTATTTTTTAGAATTTTTTGTTTTTATTTAAAAAATAAGGGCAACAATATCAAAAAAGACCTTATGAGTTTATCTATAAAAGGTTGGGCACCCAATTGATGTAAAATGCAAAAGTTGGGGACCATTTGTGAAATTAACCCATAATATTATCATTAACGTTTCACAAGTCTTGACCTTGGAGATATGACTCCATTCATGTTTATCCCCTCATGTAGTTTTGATCGTTGAGTGTTCTTGTGAGATTTATTTGTAAAGAAAAATTCTAGAGGATATTATTAGGTGACATTTTTATGTGGCACACTTGTATTAAATGATGAAAAATTAGGCATGTAATCATCACTCAATGAATGTATGCCACATGAGAATGTCACCTAATAGTATCCCCTTTTCATGTCCCCCTAGAATTGCTCATTTGTAAATAGATTTATGAAAGTTAGATTTATAAGAGAATGTGTGTGAAAATGTAAAGAACGATTATTGAACAGTGTAAAAACTTATTTTTTATGGAGAATATGTAGTTGATATTGATTTGATAAATTTTTAGATTTATGTATTGCTCCATAAAACAAGCTCTAATTTTACCCACAGTTTGTAAGTTGCTCATCCTGAACTGGATCCGTACCACTTATTTTACAAATATTATATATACACACACAGAATTTCTTTTGTCTCAAATTATGAAGTTAATTTTTTTTAAAAGGAAATTATGAATTTCTTGTTTATAAGAGATTTTTTCAAATGGAATTGAAGTCTATTGTTAGAAGCCAAAAAGGATAAATTCTAGACTAATAATTCGATAGAAGTATCTTGATTTACACGAACACTTAACTAAGCAAGTATTAAAAAATTTCTGATAGTACTCCAAAAGTAATGTCAATGAGAAATAAGACCATTGCATGTACGTAATCGATCTTCTTCATCTACTTATCAGTTTTGCATTGACTTAAGAGTATCGAATTTAAAATATTTTTGGAGCATTGAAAATTTACTTATTTCACAAAATCAATTTTTTACATTAAATTTATTTCTTTAAGCTTCAATGCTCAATGTCTGTCAAGTTTCTTAAAATACAAATCAGATTTTACCTCTAGAAATCTAGAAATAGTCTAACTTACCCTTTTTATTGAGTTATCCAAGTCTCATTTGGTTTCATGCCCAACAAAAATAATAATAAAATGCTAAAACAAAGACATTGCTGGAATATGTCCAAAATTCACTCTTTAATTTAAAATATTATCTAATGTAAGACTTTTTAATTAATAAATATAAAAATATCCACTCGAGTTAGGAATATAATTTTCGAATCTATAGTGGAGCTCGGAGACGACGTTAAAATGGTACAAACTACAAACATGGTTTGGTATTTTGATTAAATAAATGTAAGACACACGGTACCGGCAGCCGGGCAACGGTTCTACTTAAGAAAAGATGCCCCATATCCGACCCACTAAGACTTATCTCCATGGTGCGGCCGAGCAATATTCTTGTTATGTTACATCAGAATAACAATTTGTTCTTGTCCGTTACAACTTATGTTTGTGTATGAACTACCTTCCTATCCTTTTTTCAAACAAATGTTTTTTTAAATTCTTTGTGAGTCTAGGTTAAAGCATCTTCATGTTTAAAAGAATGTAGTCTTGTCGGTTGTCTCCTTCCTTGTGGCCACCATTCAGCCTATAGATGCTATACAATATTCTTTGATCACATAAGTTTTGCTGTGCTCCAAATGCTAGAATCCTTCACCACATTAACTCATTATTTTATAGCATCATTTGTGGTTCTTGTATAGTTTTTCTTCCACGTGGAGGGATCAAAAGTATGGCTGCCTACATGATTGCTTTCCATGCTAGCTTAGCATCTAGTACTACTAGTTGGCGCGATTATGTCCCAATTTTCCTATCAAATGTAGTTCGTAATCACATTCATCTAGTTTAATTTGACAAGTTTTCATTCAATAGGTATCTTACATTTTTCATTCTTGGACAACCTTAAAAGGGAAATCCTAATTAAGATGACATGACTATATTGTAGCTCGATAAGGGATGCACCTAAGTTGGAGACCTTGAAAATGAGCAGGGGCGTATCCTGGGGGCCCTTAACAGGCATTGGGTCCCCTTGGCCCAAAAACATTTTTTGTTTACTTGTAAATTAAAAAAAAAAAAAAAGGAAAGAAAAAAATAAATATTATACAAATAATTAGTCGTACACTTCAGGGCCAACGTATAATGCCGGCTAACTATACCACTAAGCACAGTCACACAAAACATGTGGAGCCCACTACATGCAGTGGCCTTCCAGTGAGAGGCGCTCAAGGAGCACAGAGCTATGCTCACTTGAAAAAAAATAAAAATAAAAATAAAAATAAAAAAAAATAAAACCTTTCTATAGGGGTAAACATTACATCCCACGAAAGGCCATTGTGTGGTTTTTGGTCTAGTTATTAATTTTGATAAAGTGCTAACTACTCAAGCTTGTCCAACTTCATTTTTAAGTGCATACTCGTCAAAAATTATTTTTCATATTTTCTGGTAATATGTTCCAACTTCTTTACCAAATGTTCGGAAAAAAAATCATTTATCGGAAAAGCTGTACTAAACTCATTTTACGCTGTGTTTGCCAGCACAAGCATGGCATCATCCTCCCCAACCTCATCAACTCTTCTCCATCCAGCAAGGCCACTTTAATCCTTATATAAGTAGATGGATAACAAAGGTCAATATAAAGTACATGTTCGATACGTACAGTATTGAGTACGGTTGTCTAAGCCACTAATTATACATAGCAACAAGTAGTCAGCAATAGAGGTTTTTTTTTTTTCCTTTTTATATTATTTATTATAGATATTGAAAGCCCAACCAAACATTACTTATGCTGTTATGCATGGCTGATGGCACATGTAGTAATTCTTTTATCTTAATACATTATTACTTGTTACTATATAAATAAATGCTGGGCTGAGGCAGAATCAGAATCAGAATCACATAGACTATAGAATATGGATAGGCTAGTTGGTAGAGATGATGTAGAATCGGCTAGAACTGAACTAACAGATATAGAAAGTAGCTGGAGATCATCATCCCGGTATCATACTGCATCAAGTTTTGGAAGCGATTCAACCACAAGTTTAACAGAAAGTATTGCTGATGTTGACGATGAAACTGTCTTGAGATGGACTGAGATTGAAAAACTGTCCATATTTGAACAGCTGAGATTATCTGTATTTGATAACATTGATAAAGAGGATGGAGATGATGGTAGGGAGAAGAAAGTTGTTGACGTTACAAAGCTTGGTCCAATGGAGAAGCAGATGTTCATTAAGAAGATCATTAAACACGTTGAGCACGACAACCTGCGACTGTTGCATAAAATCAAGAAACGAATTGAAAAGTAGGATTTTTTGGATTTTTTTTTCTCTTGATATGCAAAAATGCTAGTCAAATTAAATTTATTCATTTAAATTTTGTCTTCGTTGCATTTTGGTTATGTGATGAAGGCAGAGTTCATTTTTCATTAAAGACTTGTGTATGATGCTTGCAGAGTTGGTATAAAATTGCCCAGAATCGAGGTGAGGTATGCCAATTTGTGTGTTGAAGCAGAATGCCAGGTGGTTCATGGGAAGCCTCTTTCAAATCTTTGGAATTCTCTGAAAGGCATGCTTCCAGTAAGCAGTTTAATTTCCTTTCCATTAAAGTTGAAATGTATATACGATGTATAAGAGGTTTTAGGCTCTTAGTACGATATCAAAGCTGCAAAAAAGAGCTGTTGAATTTCCAGATTGATGTTTTTAAAGAAGCCACCACATAGTCATAGTTTCTTGTTTCTATATTGTAGTTGCGACTACATAGTATAAGTCTCAAAAGTGAGATTTGCATTTTTCCTGGTTGCATGGGCAAAAGAATTAATGGATTTATCAACATGAACAGGACCTTACCAGGATTACGGGACTTGCATCAGATGAGGCTAAGATTAGAATCATCAATGATGTTAGTGGTGTCATTAAGCCAGGAAGGTATAATACATTAGTTTTCTGATATTTAAGGTGAACAGAAAATTTAGTTGTGTTAAGCATTTTATGCACTGAATATGCAATTCCTTGTGAATTCCTGTCTGTTTTCTGATATTTAAGATGAACAGAAACTAGTTTGTTGGATGATGAATCTGTTCAATATAAATGTGCTCTGAGATATCAGTTATTCGGGGAGCACCAGCTTGGAGCCTTCTTTGTGCCATAGATTCCTTTACGTTCAACTTGTTCAAGGTGGCTGATAATTCGCTCGATATTCAATATCTTGCCGCAGGTTGACTCTACTACTTGGTCCTCCAGGATGTGGGAAGACGACTCTATTGAAAGCACTTTCAGGAAATTTGAGTAAATCTCTCAAGGTTTCTTTCATGTCTTGAAGTAGTTCATTTAATCTGTTTTTATTTTATGGTTTGTTTTAGTTTCTCTTAAGTTTTAGAATAAATATTCACAGTGACCCATCATTTTGCTTGTTCTTTAGATTGAGCTCACTTCCTTCTCCCCTACAGGTTATAGGTGAGATTTCATATAATGGATATAAATTAGAAGAGTTTGTGGTCCAAAAATCTTCTCTTATGCAAGCCAAAATGATCTCCACATCCCTCAAATGACCGTCAGGGAAACACTTGATTTTTCACGTCGCTGCCAGGGCGTTGGGAGAAGAACAGGTTCTTTTCTATATAATAAAATCTCACTTTCGACAAGATAATTTCACAATGAGAATTAATCTGTTTTTTTATTTCTCTCTTTAAAGAAATACTGGCTGAGCTCATTCGAAGGGAAAAAGAAGGAACGATTATTCCAGATCCTGATATAGATACTTACATGAAGGTAAATTTAGTGCACTGAAATTCTGCCTCTCATAATTTATTCCAAGATGGGATCAATAAGGGGATATTATTCAGATTTCAGTGAAGAAGCATAAATTATTATATTTGGAAAATAATGGTCTTAGGAACCAGAACGTGACATTTTATGATCCTGTCTCTTGCAGGCAATTTCTGTATAAGGGCAAGCAACCTTACAAACAGATTACATACTGAAGGTACCTTCTCCCAATCTGGCATTAAATTTCTTCTTGATAGCTTGTATTAGGGCTGAATAGTGACACTTTTTCCTATTTATTTCTCAATTTTTCAGATTCTGGGCCTTGATGTATGTGCTGACATTCCTTTTGGAAGTCCCATGAGGATAGGTATCTCTGGTGGTCAAAAGAAAAGATTGACAACTGGTAAATTTTAAGCACCCATTTGGTATTAAAATAGTATTGATTAGTATTTATACATTGAAGAGCCGACTTAATTCTCATTGTGCAGCGGAGATGATTGTCGGGCCAACAAAAGCTTTATTCCTGGATGAAATCTCGAATGGATTAGACAGCTCAACCACGTATCAGATTGTTACATGTCTCCAACAACTGGCATATATTACTGATTCTACAGTTCTTAGGTCAGCAAATATTGAAACCAATGCCAGAAACCTTTGATCTTTTTGACGATATCATCTTGATGGCAGAGGGGAAGATTTTGTATCATAGACCTCGAGATCGTGTTCTTGAATTCTTTAGGAGTTGTGGATTTAGTTGTCCTGAAAGGAAAGGAGTGGCTGACTTTCTTCAGGAGGCCAGTGCAAGATTTAACTATATATTCGTTAAAACTGTTTTTGCTATCTAGTGAAAGTACTCACATGTCAACCCTTTTGCAGGTTATCTTAAGAAAGGATCAAGAACAGTACTGGAACCAAACTGAACAAACCTACAACTTTACCTCTGTTGATACTTTCTCGAGGAAATTTAAGGAATCACTCGTTGGAAAGGATCTAAATGATGAGCTTTCAGTGCCATTTGACAAGTCCAGAAGCAACAACAGTGCAATGACTTTTAGCATTTATTCTCTTCCTAAATGGTCTCTCTTTAAAGCGTGTATATCAAGAGAATTTCTTCTGAAGAAAAGGAACGCTTTCATTTACGCATTCAAATCTATCCAGGTCTGTAATCCTAACTGTTGACTCAGTTCCTGTATTCTATAGGGTCTATGAAATACTAAGGTTTTCGTTCTCATGCAGCTTATCATAATAGCATCAACAATGATGAGTGTATTTTTGCGAACTCAGATGGGAATTGATATCCTCCATGCTAATTATTACCTGGGAGCTCTATTTTATTCTCTCATCATACTCCTTGTCGACGGCTACCCTGAGCTGTCCTTGACTGTTGAAAGACTTCCGGTTTTCTACAAGCAGAGGGACTTGAACTTCTACCCTGCTTGGGCGTACGCTATTCCAGCTGCCATTCTAAAGATTCCTTTGTCGTTGTTAGAATCTGTTTTGTGGACAACTTTAACTTATTACTCAATCGGGTATACACCTGAGGCTGGGAGGTCAGTGGCATAGGAGCCTTACCTTTTTCTTCTGTTGAGTTACTTTCATTACATATGATAAGCTAGTCATCTGTGAATAGCAGCCTTCGCCTTCATCACAATGAACTATTTGTCAAAGTAAACAGTCATGATTTTTAACATGGTAGATCAATTCTTGATGAATGGCTTTTCCTCTAGGTTTTTCCGCCAAATGATATTATTTTTTGCTGTGCACTTGACTTCAATATCTATGTTCCGTTTCTTGGCATCTGTTGGTCGTACTATGGTTGCATCTGCAACAGCTGGAAGTTTAGCACTGATATTTTTGTGTATTTTTGGAGGCTTTGCAATTCCAAAACGTAAGTAATTTTATTTTATTTTATCTTTTTATGTGGTTATCTGCAAGAGTCATGGTTGGTAAATTAGTTTTCAATTTTAAGCAACTAAAGCGAAATACAAAATGACTAAAGATTTTCATTGGTGATTCTTCTCTAAGCCTCCATGCCAGGTTGGTTAGTATGGGGATTTTGGATTTCCCCTCTAACGTATGGCGAAATAGGCATCGCAGTTAATGAATTTCTTGCTCCAAGGTGGCAAAAGGTGAGTTCGGATTACTTGCTATTCTATTACATTGATTCAGACAATCACATCTGCTAATTTTCTTTGGTTTTGCAGACTCATGCTGATAACTCAACACTGGGACTAGTAATCCTTGAAAGTCGAGGGTTAAACTTTGGAGGATTTTTCTTTTGGAGATCAGTTGGTGCTCTTCTTGGTTTCGCAGTGCTCTTTAACATTGGATATACCTTGGCCTTAAGCTATCTAAAACGTATGTTGTTGAATATAATTAAAATGAGTTATAGAAAGGATAAACATTATTTTATTTCTTAACTCTCAAAATTTATGCAGCTCGTGGAGCTCGTGCAATTATTTCAAGTGATAGGCTCTCACAAATACAAGGTGCTAATAATAAAACCGCTACCAAAGCACAGTCCAGTCCTCCACGAGGTTGGTTGGATATTTTCCCTTCTTCTTTCTGGAAATATACTAAGTTTCATTCCATAGTTTGAGTGTGCTCTTCCGATCTCCTCTTTCTGAAAGTGTATCCGCCTCTTTTTTTCCCCCTTTCACTTGAGAGGTATCTCATCATCTGCTACAGGAAAGATGGTTTTGCCCTTTGAACCTTTGACTGTGACATTCCAAATGTGCAATACTATGTGGAAACCCCCAAGATAACTACACAAATCAATTGAATTTGGAGTTTTGGATAGGCTTGGATATCAAAAGAACCAGTGGAATCAAATTCTGTTGTTTTATTTTTAGGCAATGAAAGAGCGTGGTTTTAAACAAAAACAGCTGCAACTTCTAGGGGATATCACCGGCGCTTTTAGACCTGGTGTTCTCGCCGCACTTATGGGTGTCAGTGGAGCCGGAAAAACTACACTTCTTGATGTTCTTGCTGGGAGAAAGACTAGTGGAACTGTGAAAGGAGAAATTAGAATTGGAGGATATCGAAAAGTTCAAATGACATTTGCTAGGATTTCTGGTTACTGTGAGCAAACTGACGTACATTCTCCTCAAATTACCGTGGAAGAATCACTTGTTTTTTCTGCCTTTCTGCGTCTCGATCCACAGATCAACTCAGAAAGAAAATATGTATGTCATGGCTCAAACGAATAAGGTTCATGTCATCTGGTTTTACATCTAACTTTCAAATTTCTATCTAATTTGCTAAGAATATTTTGTAGAAATTTGTGAAGGAGGTCTTAGAGACCATTGAACTTGATGGAATTAAAGATGAGATAGTGGGGAAGCCAGGGATCAGTGGTCTGTCGACTGAACAACGTAAACGACTCACCATAGCTATGGAGCTCGTTCTTCTTGGACACTGAATTGTATGCTTACTTCACAATATGGAGATCTTGAAAAGGAGATTGATGTGTTTGGAGAAACTAAAACAGTGAAGACATTTTTGAGTGAGTTTTATGGTTTTCACTTTAGTCAATTACCTTTTGTGGTTGTACTTTTAACTCTTTACCCTATTCTTTTTTCTTCTCTCTTTGCGTATTGTATTGGGAAGTTGAACTCCCAAAGAAGATGAAAACATATATATATATATGTATATATGTATATATATTCATTATATCAAACAGTTGGATTTTAGATACATGATAAGCTGCAAAGCTGGTTGTGTTGAAATTTAAAGTTATCTCGGTATGGCCTCCCTTGTTCAGATGGGCCGACTCATATCGGATTTACATTCTGTCACTACGCACAAACAAAGATGTGTTGGTCATTTCAGATTATGGTTCAGTGTAACAATTTAAAGCAGAAGGCAAGTCAAAAAGGGCACCCTTTTCTTTCCCCCACAAATCAGCTTAACTTTTTGAGCTATATATTTAAAAGGGCATATCCGCTCATGGTCCTAAATATTCCAAGTATGGCAGTCGTGCCTTCAACCTTATAGAAACTAATGTATTCTCAAGCCTTTAAAATTTTGTATACTGTATCTTTACCTAACAAAAAAAGGTCTACTTGGTTATCATGTTTTCAAGCGCATCCTAGAGCTCGACAACGATTGTTCAAACTACGTTAAAGATTGCTTTCTTTGAATTCAAGCATTTACTGTGAGTCATGGAAATCTGCATATAATGTCAAAAGGTTGGGAACAAAACTGCTAAACTTATGGAAGGTCGAGAACCCCGGAGAAATTTCAAGTATTTAAAATTATCTGATAGCCTCAAGTTTGGTAACTGCTGCTGAGATGAGTCAGAAAACAAAACTTTTGATCTCATTTGAAAAAGCATAAGAATTAAGAGATTAGGCCACACGATGATCCCAAGAAAGCTGAAAAAGCAGGCAGCGGATTCTTCCACAAATCAGAGCCCTGCTAAATGCTTCTTTATCAAATTATCAGACACACTAACTTAAGATCTTTTCATTCATTTTTTTCCTTTATGGATTCTGATATATATTAACTGGGTAAAGTCCTGTCCAATCTTAGTGCATGCATGCAATCCAATCTCTTCAAGATTAGAATTTTTACTTCTCCCAATGTTAGAGGCTTAGAGCTACGTCATCTTGCTATCACTGCAGCTTCTTCACTATAAAATAAAGACCACCCGTATATTAGCAGAATTAGGGAAACCAACATGTGTTAAGACCAAAATATATACTCGTATTTAAGGTTGATATACGGATGGACTCCCCACATGAAAAATCTGTACCAAGGTGATAATTAGGCTCCTGGTTCGATAAACACTAACAGCAACTACATTCTATGTACCAACCAGGGGAAAAGAAAAGATTCAAAGAAAAAGAACTTAAAATTTGGGATGTATTATCCATTCGTGATTTTTGTCAACAAAGTAGAAGCACTGATGGGTCTGATCTATATAAACAGGAGAAGTAGAATAAATTGTGGGGCTGAAAAAGATTTGGAGGACTAAAAGCCGTGTCATTTTTTAAGAAAAGGTCCACATGTGATGACATGATATTGCTTTAGCTTTGCCTGCTGAGAAGTGACTTCTCTGTCACGCCCATCACTATTGAGCATTAGCCATGCATTACGACATGTCGTCGGCATACAAACGGGCTGGTTTATATACGGTTTAGATAAGTTTGATAACTAGCTTGTCAAAAGGGTCCCGATTCAACTATATGAGAGAAATACCAAGTATAGTAGAGTACATAAGTTTTAACAGTTTCTGTCAATAGAGAAAAATAGATCTTAAAAGCAATTTCACCCCGGCAAACCCCGTCCTCTCAATTGTTTTCCTAACTTCCTCTCATCCATCACTTCAACCTATTGGAGACATAAAAAAGCATGGTTCAATATAGATAAGCCTCAAACCATACTTCTCTACGTTTTGAGCATGCATTTGCATGTGCATGTGAATCACTTTGATCAAAATATGTGAAAAGCTGTTGTTCTCCTGAAAATGACAACA
The DNA here is from genome assembly GCA_963692815.1 of Nyctanthes arbor-tristis. Classification (NCBI taxonomy): domain Eukaryota; kingdom Viridiplantae; phylum Streptophyta; class Magnoliopsida; order Lamiales; family Oleaceae; genus Nyctanthes; species Nyctanthes arbor-tristis. The sequence goes on along the minus strand of CAVNYN010285960.1, from coordinate 31,983 downwards.
TGGGCTGTTTTCTTAATTCATTCTTAGTAACAAAGAAAACACTACTTTATCATCGTCACATATTCTTCCTTTTTACTTTTTTTTTTCATCCTTTTATGCACCTTTGTCACCTTCTAACCTTTTCTCTTTCTGGCCAACTTGCTAAATACATTGATATGGTTTAAAAACTATCAAAGAAGAATTCATATTAGAATTCCTTTGGGATCTCTTAGACTCCACCCTGAAACAGTTCCTGTTAAAATGGCTATCTTCTCATTCTTCCTGTCTATCATGATTGTCTGCTCTTCTGGTAAGTGCAAACCAATCTAAGAAACTTGCATGCTTCAAACATAAAATTCTAATATGAAAGCATGATATACTATTTGCAGGGATATTTCTGTTACCAGGCAATGCTATTGAGCAAAAAGAGGTTGAAAAACAAGAACTCGCATTTCGTTCTGTTCACAGAGGACTACTTTACCGAGCAATTCGACATGATTTCACTGATGCGCCAGCAACAAACTTTCCAACAACTCCAGTGACGAATCCTGCGACAACACCAGTGACTAATCCTGTTACAACCCCAGCAGCTAATGTCCCTCCCGTTAATCCGGCACCAGATATTGTCACGGTCCCTGGTGGAAATCCTTTCACAGTTAACCCAACCCCGCCTGCCACCAACCCTGTCCCAAATGCGGGTCCAGTCAATGGTGCAGTACCAGTAACCAATCCAGTCACCCCTCCTACTAATCCAGGGGGTCAGCCTGTGACTAATCCGGTCACAACTTATCCTAGCCCAATCGGGGGTGTACCTGCTACGAATCCCGTCACAAATCCAGTGGCTCCTCCTACCACCACTAATGCACCTGCAGTTCCAGGGCAGAGCTGGTGCGTTGCTAAGAATGGAGTGGCCCAGACCATGCTTCAGTCAGCACTTGACTATGCTTGTGGGATTGGAGGTGCAGATTGTTCAGCCATCCAGCAGGGTGCAAGCTGCTATAATCCTAATAGTTTACAATACCATGCATCATATGCCTTTAACAGCTATTATCAGAAGAATCCAGCGCAAACTAGCTGTGATTTTGGGGGCACTGCTGCAGTGACAAGTGCTAATCCCAGTAAGCACAATAACATCAATTGACCTATCTGATATGAGCTAACATAAAATCATGACAATTCTCAAGAATTTCTGGTTTTTCATACAGGTACTGGTTCCTGCATTTTCCCGACATCAGCATCATCTACATCATCGTCATCCCCAATCACGACAACTCCAACACCAACACCAACAACTGCATCTTCAACTGGAGCCGCCCCTGGGTAAACACTTCCTCACGCAGACATGCACATGGCATGTTACTTAACAATATGAAATACAAAAATGCAAAATCTTGTATATAATAACGTTCAATCGTGTCCAATACTGTCTGCTATACATTTGGTCATTCTTTTCTTCTTTCTTCTTTTGTAGTGCAAGTACTCCATCAGTCTTGAATACTAGCACCCCAGGATTAGGAGGCGCAGCAACAGGCTTTGGTGAAGGCCCATCAAATACAAATGCTTCGACTTCCATGTCAACCAGTTTGCAGCCACATATCTGCTGCATCGTTATTCTAACATCCATCGTCGCAGCAAGATTTGTTTACAATATCTGAGGGCGACAGTTTCCTCTGTAAATCAATGGATCAGAAACTCACTGCTCGTATTGTATCACTTTTGAGCTGTACAGATCTTAGAAGGAAAATTGGAGGTCGAGATAGCTCATGTGCGCATTTTTCACATTCATGATCTGCTCATGTTTCATATAATTAGCACCAGATGCAACTTCTAAATGTTCTGCGCAAGTTCTGCGGATAAACCGATAGCACATGACAGAGAAGCTGAATTTCAGCAGATGATTAGCAGTAATAGCATGACTAGAATAGAAATACTATATAAATAAAGCATGTTAACATGATTTATTTCTCGCAATCATCAGTAGACTACATTATGTAATTGTACTGAAGATATATGTTATCGAATATTTTCATTTTCATTAAAACGGTCACCTTCCACTACATTATAACTACCAACATAACAAGTGGGTTATGCTTTTGGATACAAAAGAAAAAGCCCTCAGTGCACATTTCTACAAATAAAACAGAACATGCACCTGACCTCCCTTCCTTGAGACTATTTCTACTGTTCTGACATAATGTACAACACGACTAGATAATACAATAACCAACAATATCACCTCTTCGAGAATACTACTAAAATCAACATTGACATTGAAACTACAATCTTGAGACCAGAAGTTTCCCATAAGTTATGTTTTTCTTTTACGGGTGAACCCTGCTGCTTTGCCACCAATTGATCTCTTAGTTCCTTCAGAGCTTTTTCCCTCCGCTCTCCCATCTGTGGAACAGATGTGAGTGAGTAAATTTCTTTAATCATTGCCATGACAAGGAAAGAATTATAGTTCTGCAACAATTAATGTAGTGAATTTGAGCCATATTCACTTTGAAAAATTGCTGTGAATTTAAGATGCAACACACAACATATATATCTATGCCACTTGAAGAAGGAAACACAAGAAATCCATAAGATTAACCATGCCACATAAGTGCCACTTCAATGTGGGAAAATTGGAATTACCCTTTGGAGCTTGCGAGCTTGAGAACGAGTTTCTTGAAGACAAAATTCTAACTTCAAGATTTTCTTTTTCAGCTCCTGATCCGTTCTACGTTGCTTCTCTAACTGCAGAACAAATAAGCAACAAGCACTTAATGAGATAATATACGTGATAAAGGATGCTAACTCAAGAGTTTCTACTTCCTACTGTAAAGTAAAGCAAGTTATGATAAACAAACCTGAGATTCAAACTCTTTGGTCTTCATCTTCCAATGAGCAGAAATAATCCTGATTTCTTCCCTCAACTTAGCTATTTCTTCATCCTTTACAGTCAACAGCTTGTTAATCTTCTCAAAATTGTTAGGGGAAACTTCATCCAATATTTTCCTCAGCTTACAGTCTCTACTTACTCCAGTCTTAGCTAATGCTTGCATGATATCGTGCTCAATTCTTGAGACTTCATCTTTAAGTTGCAGTTGCAAATTTTCCTTTGATTGAAGATCCTTCTGCAGAAGATCTAATTGTTCTCCCAGATTATTTACAAGAATTTCTTGCTCCTTTAGTGAGCAATTTTTCACTTCTAAGTCTTTTAACAATGCTGAACACTGTAATTGTGCAGATTGTGCAGATAGCGCACTTGCTTCTGCAGTTGCTTTAGTTGCTGAAAGCTGTGACCTCAAATCATCCAAATCCCTTGCGTACTATATTATGATATAATTCCAAAAGGAAAAAGAAGGGAAAAAGAGAACACAGATCAGAAATGAGATTCAATAACGAAAAAAATATCATATGCAAAATAATCTGATGGATAAAAGAGATTGAAGGTGTAAAACAAATACTAACAAATAAAAATGGGTAAAAAACATTTCTCATGTTCTGCAAAACAGAATGAATATTTGAACAATAGCGCTGAGTCACTTTGTCTTATAAAGCATTGAACAACTAGTAAAGCAAAAATCTTACGCAAAACTATTATATCTAAGGTTCCATCAGTTCTCTCAGTCTCAGCACCATTATTTACAATTTGGATACCATTAAAAATTCTTAGAATTATTTAGAAGAAGAAGTTAACTGAATATCACCTTTGACCCCAAAATCTGGACAACCTTGACGTCAACAGACACTGATAACCATTATCTCAGCCTGTATACCTCCTGCACGCTAGGACACTCACTGCAAACACTGGGAAGCGACAATTGTTTGCATTCCAACTATCAAGTTAATGTTGGACTAAACAGTGCAGGAAGAGAATGGTCTCGACTCTCAAGCTTCAGACCCCTATATGCAGGCTTTTTCTAAGGAAGAAATGGTGAGAGTAGATTGAATGCAGAACCCTCTCTTAATCTGTGCAACTAACAGAAATTGCTTCCATCAATATCACTACAATTGCCACTAGGTAAATTAAAAGAAGCACTGGACCACTCTCCTAACCTTATCAGCATTTCTTTTTTTCCCAGTTTCCTCTGAAGGCTGAAAGGAGTTAACTCATCAAGCATGCTTTAGATGCAACCAATAGATATAATGTCAAAGGTGACCCCATGAATAGACAAACCCAGGGCACTACTTTGTTGCGTTCAACAGTCACATTGCCCATCTTACTCATTGTAATTCATGTCTAGTTAACATTAGATAACTCATTAGTAATTGCAATCCTGGTCCTCTTTACAAGAGCAAATTATAAGCCCAATGTACTATGTGTAATCTCTTTTTAAATTGCAAAAATGAAAAATTATTATCGTTTTATGTGAGCTTCGACCCCATCAGAAGTAAAAGCATCCTTATTCTTTTTTTCATCTTCCTCAACTCTATCCTCTTTGTTTTATGAGCTCCTTCTCTGTTTCCAATCTTCCGCCACAATACAACTTAACTCTCCCTGCAGTTGTATAACAGCCTCGCTAAGTTCTGACCACAGTCGGTTACAAATCAACTTACCACAGATTTTTAAAGATAGCATTTTTCCCCCAAAAAAAATCCTTTAATGTTCCTTAAATATAATTTTGTATCTTTACCACCCAGCATTTATTCCTCCAAACACATTACTGGTTTACGAGTTCATGGTAGAAGACAGAAGAGTAAAAAAGGCTACACTTGAAGAAGTAACTGCTTCAGAAATACATTTAGGAATAGCAGCTAATGGATCGACCAGCAAATATTCCAGGGCACCTCCTTTTCCTATGTATATGCTAATTACAGAGAGAGAGAGAGAGAGAGAGAGAGAGAGAGAGAGAGAGAGAGCACTATAACTCAGCATAACACCAAAATTCCTTCAGAAGAAAATAGTTTATAGCCTTCTTGTGCAAAGAAGAAACATGTAAAGCCAAAAAGAAGCCTTAAAAGTGGATTATTCAGTTTGGGTCCTGATATCTACTGATAAGATATGAAAACCATAGCATATAAAGAAATTAGATCCTAACTTCATACCATCCGAAAATATTTCCATTGTGCAACTAATGAAATAAGGAAATAAAGCTTTATTTCAATTCATGAAAATTGCACTAAATTGAGAAAAAAGAATTAAGTACCATCTCGGCAGCGGTTGTTGCAGCCCGAAGCTCCTGATTTCTCTCCTCCAAACTCCTCTGCAATTGACTCAACTCTTTCTCCAAGTACTTCGCCTTGGTTTCCGCTTCCTATAAGAACAACACTAAATAAGAAACCAAAAATAACATTTCTTTGACAATCTCACCAGAATCTAAACAAAAACAAAAGGTTGTAATCATTTCTCTTCCTAAGAAAACAAGAATTACACGAACATTAAGTTGAAACAGATCCAGAATAAAGCATCAAGAAATCGTAATTTTGCCATGCCTGTCTGTTTAGGCTTTCCCGAGTATATGACTCTTCCTGAGAAGCTAGACGACCGCGTGCCTCCTTGAGCTCAGCCGCCAGCGACTCCACGTTCCGCCGGAAGCTCTGCTTCTTCTCACTCAGATCCTTTAACAACGGATCCACCTCTCTAACCGCCGTCACGGACGGCACCACCCGCCTCTCCATCGACGAACCCATAAACTCAACAGAAAACTCAGAGCAAAATCCAATTCACTTTGCTGCACCGGCATGCGCTAAATCAAGGCCCACAATAGAATTTCATTTTATCACTCAATCTCTACTAGTCATCAACGAAAGCTACACAAGCACGTATCAAGATCACCAAGTAATAAACACGTTGCCTACCTCATTTATTATACTCGCTGGTAAATTTTTTCTACTCCAAACTAGACTAGTTGACAAATGCTTACACAGCTCAAAATTTCAAAAACTATTTGAACTCAGATTACATAAATAATAACAGAAAATATCATATTCGATTTTTGGCAGATCTGAACGCAGGTAGATAGCGACAAATATGTCGACAGTCAAATGAAGAACAGGAAAAAAAATTAAAGAAATAGTCACATCAGAACAAATACTGGCTACGCCGCTACAGCTGTGTACACACGTACATTTCGCAAACCTGGTAAATCAATGGATTTTCAGCTTCAGCAGCCAAAACACCTATTACAGTTCGAGCTTCTCAAGAAGAAACTCGTGAAGCCGGGAAAATGGCATAAACATATGGCCAAAAAAGAGAGAAAATTACGGAAAATTCATATTTTTAGAGAGAGAATATATGTTCCAAAAAGAGTAGTGGGTGCGGTTAAGGGGCGTTGATTAATATATGTCTGTTAATCGGACGGCTGAAATAGGCAGAGGAGGAAATGTACGGTTGTGATATGAGGATTTTTAGAGCGACGAGAAGACAAGTGGCGGAATCTGCGGTTCCGATGTGCGGGTTTTAGGTTCGGATTCCGAGCCTTGGGTTTGGGTGAATAAACAAGATTTGAAGCTGGTTCGGGGTTGACCTTCGCGCGGCAAAATGTGAAAATTTGGCATGGCGTCCACGTGGAGTCTTGTTAAACTGGGCCGCAACTAAGGGCCCATTTACTTCTACTTATCCAAGAGTTTCGGCCGCCATTAATGGGCTCAGGAAAATAATTAACTTATTTTTAGAGAAATTATCAAATTAAAATTTAGGGGTTCATTTGACAATTAAAACCGACTTTTTGATTATAATGGGTTATAAGTACCCACGAAGCATGTCCGCAATTTGTACATATTTACAACTCATTATAAGCGTAAATCAATTATATTAGTTGCAAAACAAACTTCTAGTACATAGTTTAAGAGATTGCCAAAGACCGCTTAAGCTTCGCAAACATCCATTCTTATCCAAGCATTTTGTAGTACTTATATTTATTATTATTATTATTATTATTATTAATTTTCACTTATAATCTGTAATTTTGTACTTGACTAGGTTACCTTCTATTTTTTTAATCATCATTATTATAAGAGATTGTAGAGATAGAGAATCAAACCTTTAATTAAAGGTATGAGAAGTCCACTTGAATGTTATTAGCTTAAACTACACGAGTCTTGGCGACTAAGATAACTTCTTAAAAAAAAAAAAGGAAAGAAAATTTTAAACATGTTTACATATTTTCAAAAGTTCATTATTTGCTTAAAAGTTAAAAAGTACTTCCATGGGAACTTGTTTAAGGTAGATTCTTCATAATGCAATCCTAAAAGTAGTAATAAAAGTAACGATCACTGACATAGGGATCAAGAAAATGCTTCCAAGTGTAGCTTATGTTTGAGAAGTAATTATAAACGGCTTTAAAAAGAAAAAAAAATGGGGGGGGCGACGAATAAGCCTACACTTCTACAATGGAGACCACATAACTATGAAAAAATTAGAATCCACATGTGGATTCATAAACTAATGGTTGAATTTATTCAAGTGGTCTCTATCACAAATTCAGAGTTTGTGGACTTGAGTCCAAGAAAAATGTAAAAAGATTCAGTACTTTTGCATCTATTGCTGATCATTTGTTCACACGCTCGTATAAGCCTCCAACCAAGCCGTCCACTGATAATTTTAAGGGAGATTGGCATCAATACTCTGGATATTTCTGTATGGATAATTTGTACCAGTCAAACCACCATCGAATTCTTATAGCTTCTGGATATTTCTCCATTCAGTTTCATTGTAAGTCACTTCCAAGCCCTCACTAAAACTAAGATTATACGTCAGATGATACTGAAAATTTCTTAGTTGAGACTTGAGATCAAGATTGTTAAAATCGTATTTTTAGAATGAATCGGCCAAATTTTTTGAAAATCGGATCGGTGAATCGAATCGCAAATCGTAAGATTCTATGAAAAATCAAACAAAATTTGCCAAAAAATTGGGAAAAATGGAAAAAGCCACAACTTAATAATAATAAGTCAAACAATAACTTAAAAACCATACATATGACGTCTTGAACAAGGTTTGCAAACTAATTCATGGTAAAGACCACGCGAACAATAAACATACAACATATTCAAAACACAACAATCACTCATCGAAACGCATTTCCTCATCACTAGTACCAAATGCATTGCTTTTATTGCTATTGGGGTTAACCATCCCAATCTCCTCATCAATATCATTGCTTCCTCGAACATCTTCCTTGAAAATATCATCACCACCTTCTCCATATACATCTCCAAGAATTTCTAAATCATTTTCTTTGTAAAAAATTTCAAAGATGTCATCACCTATTTACACGTAGAAATTGGACAATTTAGCATAGTTCACAACATTTAAAGAATTCAAGCAAATCAATGTATAATGTAATGTTTGCTTACTTGATTCAAGTGTATTTGTAGTAGTACAAGTGTCTTCATCAGTACTTTCATTACGCAATTCATTTCTAGCATCTCTTCTTGCACACCTATCAAGAACATGCAACCACTTTCCTGCTTGGGGAAGAATTGAATCCTCTTTCTCCGTTATACATTCATCATCGGAGGAAATATCGTCAAAACTAGCGCTAAACTGATCATATTGAGATGTTGCACCAGTCACATTTCTTTTTAGTTGTCTCTCTTTTAGTTTCAAGTTATACATGACAAACACCAAATCATTCATCTTTTTTTAGTGTAAACGATTTCTCTTCTTCGTATGCACCTATATTATTTAGTTAACATGATCAATTAATATGAAAATATTTAATGACAATACTAAATGACAAACTAGTTATACCATCTCAAAAGAACTCCAATTTCGCTCACATCCTGAAGAACTACATGTCAAACTCAGTAGTCTAATGGCTAATCTTTTAAGTTCAGGACATTCATCTCCAAAAGAATCCCACCATTCAGCTGCGTTATCTCAATAAAATACGCAGAGACATAAATCATGAAAATAAATCTTAAACAGTTTATTACAATCAATTGAGAACTAATGGAATAATAGAAAACACAAAACAAGCAGAATTGTAAAGGGTTAAAATCTGGAGTTTTCTTCTTCCTTGTCAAAATTGCCATTTCTGTTCCAAATAGTCCTTGTGCCATTTTGAACTTGTCAATTTGCAAAGTAATCTCAACTCTTTCCATTTGCTCAGGTACCATTCGATCAATGCAACTGTACAGTCCCTTCTTAATCTCTAAAGTGTCTTTAAAATCAGAAGCATAATGATATTGTGGATTTAAATTATAAGCTGCTGCATGTAAAGGTGAATGGAGTTGAAGTTCCCATCTATGATCAATTATGTCCAATATTGGCTTATAACTAAATAAAAAAAAAAAAGAATTAATAACTAGTAAAGAATCAGTAAAGAATTGCTGATTAATAAAGAATCAGTACAGAATCAGAAAAAATTACTAATTAGAATAATAAAGAATTGATTTACCTATTCTGGACATTGTTGAAATTACTTTGTATCTTGAGTCTTGCACTGTTCATATGTTCATAGATGAATCCCATTGGCGGTGACAGATCTGAATCCACCGTTCTAAGAACCTTAACAAGTGGCACTGCACCTCTCAAACATGAAACATCATCTTTCCAGAAGCCTCTAGAATCTAAAACTATTGCTTGAACCTTTTTTCCTTCTTTGAGAGTTGCATATCTACTTGACTTCTATTTATTTGATGTGAACATTGCAATCAATGCCCCTTTTAACTCATTTAGGCATGCCAATGTTAAATATGTTGTGGCAAATAGAGAAACTGCAGGCCTAATCAAATCTCTTCATTTAGTAAATTGTCTCAACCAAGTCATGAGCATTGTCCTCCCATATATGAAAATAGTAATCTTCCTACCCATTGCAAATGTTTGTTGATGGAGTGAGAGTTTCTTTTCAAAATCCTCAAGCATTAAATCTATATAATGAGCAGCACAGGGAGTCCAAAATAAAGTTTCCCTCTTCTCCATTAACATTTGCCCAGCAGCTTTATAATTGGCAGCGTTATTAGTAACTGCTTGCACAACATTTTCCTCACCAACTTTCACCACAATATCATCAAGCATCTCAAAAACCTTTTCAGCAGTTTTTGAAATATCAGATGTGTCCATAGAGCACAAGAATACACTTCCTTTAGGGCTATTCACTAGGAAGTTGCAAATTGATCTTTTTTTTGTTATCTGTCCAACCATCTGACATTATTGTACAACCTATTTTCCTCCACTCTTGTTTGTATTATTCAAGCATTTCTAATGTTTTAGCCACTTCCTTATTCAAGAATGTTACTCTTATTTCATCGTAAGATGGTGGCTTCAATCCGATGCCATATTTCCGTATCATTTCAATCATCTTTATGAACTCAGGGTTCTTCACACAATTAAAAGGGATCGCACTTGTATAGAAGAACTTAGCAATTTGTTGAGAAACTGCCTCACGTTGATCCCTCTTAAACATTTGATTCACAGTTGATTGCCTAGATTTTGTTTGAAACCCCTTCATATTCATTATTCCTTTTCCATTATAATCTCTCAATTCTTGTACATCATCATCTTCATTTTCAGAATCATTATAACTAGATTTTCTCTTTTTTGTCATTTTCTAATCTTTTAAATGATCTAGAAGCTTTTGTTTAACCTCTTCAGGTACCACAGGACATGGCTCAACATTATCTCTTGTTCCAGCTAAATGATGCTTAAGTCGAAATATTCCACCCCAACGAACAACCTGACAGTAATTACACTGAACTTTCTTTGTGTCTCCATATATTGGAGTTCCATGTTTCCATCCAGGGTCCAGCGTACTTCCTAGTGGATTTTTTCTTTTCTTTGTTTCAGCTATCTTTCTAAAATTATATAAGGGAAAAACAATCAATAAATTTATTTAGAAAATCAGTTAATCACCAATTTACCAGATGAAATGCATCAAAAATCAGCAAGAAGACAATCATAGGCAGCAATTAATAAACTAGGCTTAAAATTAAATCATAGGCAACTTAAAAAATCTGCAAGAAGAACTATTGAACTTAAAATTAAAAAACACAATAATTCACATGGCTACTAAGTTTGAACTTTCAACTTTTAACAGGATACGTAGGTAGCAATTTAAACTTACAATGTCTTTTATCCAAACTCTGAAAAGAGAAGAAAATCAGAATGCATAATCAACTTACCATTTACTTATTATGATATCAAAGGAGTGAACTCTTGAAATGATGAAAAATTGGTAGCTTTAGCCTCAGAAATTCAAAGAAGATGAAGTTGTAATTGAGCAACAATGAAAGACCCGTGAGGAAAAGTGGGAAACAAGAAATCAGTAGATAAGAAAAGAAGTAAAGATTAAAGAACACAAACCCGTTCATAGACCTGTTTCTTCTTCACTTCTTATTCTTTAGTTCTTCTTCATTGTATACGCCTCTGAGCCCTGCGGTGTGCGGTCTACACTCTGTAGTCGTCCTTTCTTAGTTTTCACTCCTCTCAGTCCTCTGTATGTAGTCTGCATTTGAAAGAAGTGAAGAACTGAAGAAGAACAGCCATCGATCTCTAATTTGGGCCTAGGGTATCCATGTTTGCCGTTTTTTCTTTTAATTTTGGCCTAAAAGACAACCAGATGAAGCCCAATTGCCAAAATAGTTAGAAAAAGGGGGTCCAATTTCATATTTTCATAGAATCGCCTAACTTGGACCAAATTGCGATTCTGTGCGATTTTGTACCATTCCAGTATGATTCAATTCCGATTCTACAAATATACGATTTTGAATGCGATTTGAATCGATTTCTTGGTCTTGAATCATAAAATCATACGATTCCACGAGTTGGATCGCGATTTTAACAACCTTGCTTGAGACTTCCGAGCATCATTGAAATGATGTTACTTATCATGACAGAAAGAAGGTGGATAATGGAGTAGCGCATCAGAATTATTATATTGTAACAAGTAAGAGACATTGTTCCTAATAAGATTTAAAGCAGTGATGCCAATCAACAAAAAAGTTGCATTAACACTACACAGATAATATATAAGCGAGATGAACAAACCTGCCTCGGAATTTCAGCTCTTTGAAGAGCTCTGCCCTATCTGAATTCCATGTTCTGAATATGCACGGTCCATTATCCCATGAGACCTAGCAACTGAACATTTTTGATTAGCAGCTCAATCAGCTCTAGATAGATCTAGATCCAGACTCCAGACACAATTCGCAAGAGCCGATCAATGGGAAAAGTGAGATGGGTTTTTCATCTTTCCTCCAAGCCCTCTGCTAGTATGCTACTGATCTCATCGAGCACACCAAAATTTTCATTAGCAGATTTTTCAGACTCAATTTCCTCTTTTGAAACAGAACCCATGAGTAACGCATGAGTAGAGGCATCTGGGACCCACCCCTTCTCCAGCATCAAGTCCAGCAATTGCTTTGCCTCACTTTTGTATCCTTCTCCCCAAAGGCCATTAACCAAGAGGTTGTAAGCCACAGAATCAAGACTTTTGGGCTCTGAGGTAAGCTTATCTACTGATGACAAGATTAAGTGCACTTGAGAATACTTGGTTAAACAACGCAACAAACTGACAAACGTATCTGAACCAGGTCGAAAACCCTCCCCGATCATCAAGTTGAAACAAGAGATAGAGTCAGCGACTTGATTGAGAGCACTCATGGTCTTAATAAGTATGCAATAGGTTTCCTCGTCAAATGCACAACCAACAACTATCATCTTTGAAACCATAACTAAGATATCATTCAGATCACCCAACTTGAACAGAGTTTGCATGATACTATTGTAAGTACAACTAAAACAGGCAGCACCAGAATCACATGCCACTGGTAGTAAGCTGATTGCACTGTTAACCTTTCCAGTGGCACAGGTCTCCTCAACCAACTTATTAGACGATGCAGAGTTAAGCGCACAACCATTGCTAGACATATATTGAAAGACTTGCACGGCCTGTTGTGTGTGTTCCCTCTGGCAAAGACAGTCAACAAGTTCAGCATAAGAGAGAGAATCTAAAAGCCAATATTTAGATGTAACAGTTGAAAACAACTTCAGAGCATCCGCAAACTTCCCCATTCGGCAGTAGCCAATAATAAGAGCAGAATAAGTAGTGGAATCAGGAACAAAATAATAAACAATCATCCTACCCAGGAATTCCATCGCTTTACTGATCACTGCTTTCTCACAGAGGAATCTGATAATGATATTCCAAGATGAAACATCAATTATATTCCTCCCCAACATTCTAGCAAACAGATCTTTTGCCATTGGAAAATCACCTATAGAACAAAAGGTTTCAAGAAGTACATTGTAAGGAGAAGGGTTGATAGCATTTTTCTCCTCCAAAAAAGTAATAGCTTCAGTAAATTTATTCAATTTACAAAATCCTTTTATCATATCCATAAAACTTTCTTCTTCAGGCAAAAAGCCACCATCTATCATCTCTTGAAAAAGTTCCATAGCATCATCCATGAGGAAATACTTACACAAACAATTTATCAAAGCTGCATAAGTCACTGAATCTGGAGAGATGTTAGAAGCTCTCATCATCTTAAACAACCTCATTCCTATCCCTAGGTTCTGCAATCTACAAAATATAGGTATTATGCGAATATAGAAACTTGAATCCGGCTCACACCCAAGTTGAAACATCTCATCAAGCAAAATAATAGATTCTTCCACTCGATTCCTAGCAACAAGACTTTTAATGAGTATCTCGAAAGTCCTACTGTTAGGATTACATCCTTTCTTATGCAATCTTCTGTACCGATCCAATGCTGTATCAACTCTCCCAGCCTCAAACAAAGAATCTATCAGGTAATTCATTGTATCAATATTTGGAAGAATTCCAGATTTTGCCATTTCTTTATAGACAAACAATACATCCTTAAATTCTCTCTTTTCCTCCACGAGTGCACCCAGTAATGCATTAAATACTCTTATAGGGGGCTTAAAACTGCTACAATTCATAACATAGAGAACCCTTAAAGCTTCATTGAGCCTGTGATTACTAACAAATGAATCTATCAATGACAAGAGAGATTCTTCAAAACCTGGAAATTTATTTTTTACCATCTCAGTACAAAACCCCTCCATTTCTTCCACATTCCCAGCCATGCCTAATTTCAGAATTATCCTATAATATGTCTCTGCCGTATGGTTAAAGCTTTTTTGAATCGAAGCCCATTTAAATAGCCTCATTGAAGAGTTCAGATCAGTTGTGCTATCCAAAACAGAACCTAAACTATCCGGATGAAGATTTTTCTTTAAAAATCGAATCTTCCCTTCAAACTCAGAGGAATCTGATTGGTTTGGATAGGTTTCTTGGTTGGATAGGATGCTATTTGCACAAGAAATTGAAGAAATATAGGCGTTTGAAGAAACCCATTTGGGAATTCTACGGTAAACGGCCAAAGATGAAACCTTTACGGACATTGGAGCTTCTACAAACAACTTCCAAACAAAACACAAAATTTATATACGAACAAACCCTTTATTTGTAATCGCTTACGGCCGATTTAGTAAAAAATTACGAAAATTCGTACCACTTACAGTTGACAACGGGTATCTGAAGGTATACCTTTACAAATATTTTGTTAAATATGTACAGCTTGACTCATTATTCGATGAGGAAGTGGCCAGTGGTCCGAAGTCATTCATCTTTACTCCGGGAACCAATTTTTGCGCTGAACGTAACTTCCATCTTTTTTCCTTCTTCAGAAGAGTCACTCAAGTTAAATATTTTATCCAATTTGGTCATTAGTAGAAGTCTAAAATCTTAATGTGTTAGAGCACAATTAGTATTGGAGAAAAAACTCAAAATTTTGGGGTTTTTCCTCCAACACCTCAAATAATGTGTGATGTAGAAGGGGGAAAACTTATATTTTGGGGGGGAGCTAAATGAATTTGGCCCCCTCATTTAGCTTTTCCCCCTACTCCCACTTCTCTCCAATCTAATAAAATTCTCTTTCTCCTATTCTCACTCTCTTTTCAATTCAATAAAAAATTATCACGTGTCAAATTCATATTTTTCCTCTCACTTTTCTCCTTATATATTATTTAGAAATAAGTTTTTTGTCCTTAACTTTTTCCCCCAACATTAATCTTGTTCTTAAGGAAGGAGATTTGTTTTACTTACTGTAGATTTTTTACGCTGTATTAATTAGAACTTATCATAGTTATGCACATTTGTATTTGTAATTGATACTTTAAAAAATGTTATAAATGTTTTCTCATATTTTCTTCCGATCTAACATTTTATAGTGTTAACCAGTTATGGCAGTTGAGACATCTATCATGATTTATGAACATGTTGCACCGTGACTAATGACACTCAACTAAGGAGTTTATTAATGTTTGAGTATCTAACTCCATCAAAAACGGCATACTCATCACATAAAACAATGCCACAACTTTCTTAACATGAATAACCATAGGACAATGTTAGTAGCCACAACAAAATAGTAGGATAATGCCTTCGTGTTGGTTGAGGGAAGCCTGCAGTTCTTCAATCCAGCCATAGGTTCTCCTACGCCTACCTTTTTATGACTAAACTAGATTTTCACCTGTGCGTTGCACGGTTAGACATCTTATCAAAGTATCTACGTAAATATCAATATTTAGTTTTAATAAATTATGATAAATAATAAGTAAAAATAAATTTTCATTTCCATTGACATCATCTTACAATAAATATAATGTATAGTAAATTGAAAGCAATTAACTCAATCTAGTTTTTCACCCGTGTGATGCACGGGAAGAATAATTTAAAATAATTTAACTTACTATAAAGATTTGAGAAATTAGATTCTCACATGTACTAAAAAAATTAAAAACTTGATATCGTATAAGAAGAAGACTACATACAGGGGTAGTTATTTTCTTTTTAATTTTATTTTTTTAATTCTTAATTATTAATAGTTATTTTTTTCAAGTATAGTTATATTTTATTTTAATTTTTGTTGTATGATATAAGTATTCAATTCATAAAAAACATCAATTATTTTAACTTTATTTGTGTGCGTCAAGACCCGTGTGATATATAATATCATAGTCAATTCTCAAACCTTTGAATAAATCTGCTATTGATTGTTGTTTTCACATTGAAATGAAAGGAAGATTTAAAAATATAAAGATAAGATAACTTAAACATATAATTATAAAGATAAGATAGAATTATGAAGATGAGATAATTCAAAAATTAAAAACCAAAAAGTAGAAGGGATAAACATCAAAGTTACCGCATTGGTTACCACAAACCAATCAAAATGACCAAAAAACCCCCACTTAAAGCATTTTGGGCGGGAAAATTACGGTCAAACTATACCACAGCACCTCTCATTTTATTAATATATAAATTGGAGGGAGGCCATTAATCCCCTCATCTACAGGCTAGTTAAAATACATGTGCAACCAATCCTTCTGTGCGACATTGCTCATCTATTGATCTATAGCCCTGGGTTATAGGGGTTGGGCAGTAGTTGAGCCATTTGACGAAGTAGCTAAAAGGGATTTGCAGACAACTCCTTTCCTTTAGTTACATAACAGCGGACTATATTATCTACTTTTTCTCGACCCGTCTTTTCTCTTGTTCATAAGAATGACACAAGAGAGCAACCTACCCGAACTGCTGACTATTGCCTTGGCTACGAAATTAGGTTATATGCATATTGTTAAATTGAAAAATAAATTGCTAATACTAAATGCTCACACTTTTATATTGTCAACAAGCTAAATGAGGGGCCAAATTTGAGCCCTCGACAGGCCAAGCGGCCGACCCGTAATTAAGAGCCTAACGGGCGGAGTCGAGCCGGCCCGTGTCAAACTTAGGTAGAAAGAAAACAAATTAAATTAAAATAGGAAAAAATTTCACAAAAGTAGAGTCGAGCCGGGCTTTAGCTTGGGCTTTTGGGCTCGGGACCAAAAAAACTCGAGCCGAGCTCGAGCCCAAATGTTGACGGGCTCGGCTCGTTGACATTCCCAACTACCATTTCCGGCCGCCATTGTGCTATTAAAAATGGCAGTTACACGCAAAGGGGTCCCTTTTTTTTAATTTTTATATAATTTTTTTGTTTTTAAACTTTTTATTTTTTTAATTTAAAAATATAAGAGATATAATGGTAATTTTTCTAAGAATTTAATGAAAAAATTGACGCAAACTGTCCAGAAAGACCAACCTTGCGTGTTATTGAAAAGTTGGGGATAAAATGTGAAATTAACTCTTAATTTTTTTTTTTTTTTGAAGGGAAAATTAACTCTTACTTATTCATGCCTCAACCTATAAATTTTTTTTGCAACAGAGTATGTCAACTCATTTTATGCCGCCGAGTTCATAACCATGCAAGATGATCCCTCTACACGTCAATTTATCATCTACAATTTAACAATAGAATAATGTTACATCAGATGCTTGACCTACTACGTCATAATTAAATAAGGGCATGCGTCCTAATTTTATGAAATAAAATAAATAATTTCAAATTAACGCAAAATAATTTGACTATGCTATTTAACTATAATCACACGACTTTGATTAACCGGTGAATTATAATAATAAAGTATAATAGCACGACTTTGATAAACCCGTGAATTATAATAAGTATCTCATACTTATCAATATATCAAGATTGATCAAGAAAATCATTGAATATTTGAGCAAATTTGAAACTACTGTATTAATCTCTCATGCTTAAAAAAACTATTCATGTCTTCCAAATTCCAAGTGACTTTGGTAAAAGTAACTTTGAATAAAGCGGTCCGAATTCAGGTCATATGGTCTTTGAGAACTTTCCATTGTTTCAATATTACAAGCAGACGCGAATCTTTGTCTCCCCAATGCTTTTCTTTACAGAAAAATATTGTGCTACTGCTTCCTTTCCGGTTGCCCCAAAAATCATTTTTCTGTATTCATCGAATCCGATACTTTCAAATCAATTTAAAAAAAAAAAAAAACCATAATATTTGTATAGAGAGGCGCAACTCACTCACAAGCAATCAATTAATCATTTTTCTGTAGTCATCTAATTTGATATCAAGTTAGTTTCTTCCAGTGTTTAATGTTCATTCAGCCGTTCTAGTTTGAAGCCTATTGTTTTATTTTTCCATTTGAATGTAATTCATTATTAGTTGACATGGGGTGTGTTTAACCATGAGAAAATTCAATGCATGTATATGCTAAAAGTTGGAGATGGAAACCAGAAAGAACCAGTCGACTCCATTCACAAATTCGAAAGCATCAAAAAAGCAGATGAAGATTTGGAAAAGGAAACCAGCAAGAAATCCTAGCAGAAAGAGTGAGGTGGGCAAGAAACATGTTTCAAAATGCCTCGAGTGTTGCATTTATGGAGGCGGAGAAAAAACCTTCTTCTTCTGCTGCTGCGACGAGTGAAGAAGAGGCCATTTCTGAGCTTGAGCCAGAGCATTTTCCTCAACTTTCTTGCTGATCTGAATCGAACCCACATCACCCTTTTGAGTCTAAACAGAGATTTCTTGATCTTTTCAATCAAACTCTGCTTCCTGGAGAAGTGGTAACTTCTCAAGAAGAGTTGCCTCTTCTCCAGTTCTGTGTACCCCTTTTCGCTTTTGAACATGTACAGACGACCCATGTTATTATAGCTTAGTGGCATAATTATTTAGTTTCTCTATCAGTGGGGAGAGAGATAGCCAGAGAGGTTCTGCGGTGGGAGAAGAGCACAAGGAGAGAGGTTTTCCTGAAGACAGTAGAATATTTATTTCACTTGGGCTGGGGGGGAAGTGGGAACCCAAGTGTCATTTGTGTTGTTTCTTGCTCCTGGTAATTACTCTTATATAACAAGTTATGAATGAATTAATATGATTGCTCACATAAGTTTTTTTGGGTCAAAAGGCTTTAACTCGAGTTACAAACTGTTTGACTATTGTATCAAATCGAACCCTTGGACTGGTAACAGAGAACTTGTAATTCAAGTGGCAAGGTTTTGACTGATTTTAGATTATAATAATATGAATAACGCTACACTTTCATGTTAATTTATTAACTAGTTTACCAGTTTATAATTTTAACCATAAAATATCTAAAACTAAAATTATTTAAATGTCTTAATTGACAATTTTACCCTTCTTGTTAATACACAACCCCAGCAAACTAATTAGCGAATTAATATGAAAATTTATCATTACTCTAATAATATAAATTTTCTATAGAAACATATTGGGCACCAAGTTTGGAGCCCGACTACCAATAATAGGAAGCTATGTGTATTTTTAAAATACACGTGGCCCCCAGTAAGTAGTGGTCGAGTTCCAAACTCAAAACCCGATCTATTTCTATAGTCAAACTGTCTAATAATATCATCGGTGGATTGGTGCTTGGGTGAAATTTGCATTCCTCCGTATGGCTTTAGCAACAGGTTTTTTCATGGACCTGTCAACTATCTGTTCTTTTCAATTTTTTAGAGGCTACGGCCATATCAAGCCTATTACTTTTGACTTTTTAATATATCAAATTCTAGTAAAATAAAATCTATTTAAAAAAGAAGAAAAGAAAAATGGAGCGTCCTTTTCTCATTGGTATATGTTTAATATAAAACAAAATGTTAGTATTAATCATTGGTAATAATCAGAACAAAACTCTTTCAAAAAAAATATTAATAATAATCCCTACAAAACAATCTATATATCTAATTCAAAATTCTGCTTGTTCAGCGGGCTAATAAAATAATTAGAAGGTTATGATATTTAATGATTGAGACGCCTATTGGACTCTCCTTATTAGAGTTGCTCTCTCAAGGGTCACTTGTTTTGTTTACCATTCACTCCCTTCAAAGTACTGTAGCACTTTGAAGAGAGTGAGGGGGCTTATGATGATATTTAATGATTGAGGCGCCTATTAGACTCGCCTTATGAGGGTCGCTTTCTCAAAGTCGTCTCATTAGACTCGCTCTATGAGAGTTCGGATTCGCTTCAGGGTGTTTGGATTCGCCCCGAGGATTGCTGGCGTCACTATCACCTAAGAGGGTTTTCTCTTACTATTTATCATTCCCTAGGTACTAGCTGAAGGCGTGGTAAATACTGATAGGCCGGGGAATCAAGGAGGGACTTTTCCCTCTCCTTTCTCCTATATAAATGGGACATATTTGTAAAAGAAGACCCAGATCAATCAATTCTATTTTTCACACATCTTTTTCTCTTAAAAATTTGTTAACCAAAATTTCAGATTATTTGGCACCGTCTGCACAAAACGAACCACAAAAAACTGAAAAAATGCCTCCAAAATTGAAAGCATGAGCATCTCGACAGAAATTGAAAGGAGTCACCGGAGAAACCGCAAATTTGCTGGCGGTTTCAACTTCACGAACTAAGTCAATCTCGACTTCAACTAATCTAGCTGAGGATCTTCAACAGAAGTTCAAAGCTATGCAAGAGCAATTAGACTCAGTAATGCAACAATTGCTAAATCGAAATGCAGCAGCTAATGCGCCAACAGCCTCGCTACGACTGGAGGGACCAAGAGTAGTTTTGACATATCCAGAGGCACCACCAATAACAGAGGAAATGGCGGGTACGGCCGAGGCAACTCAGCTGCTTCATGAATTAGTGGCGCAGAAGGTTAAGGAAGCTACGGTAAAAAGGAAAGATCAATCTCGTCCGATTGTCATGAAGGCAAATTCCCTTCATTGATGCAGTCCGAAAAGTTCCTTTGCCACAAAAGTTCCGTGAACCTGTTGGGGAATAAGATGGTACGGGAGACCCAATTGATCATCTGCGCACCTTTCAGGATCAGATCAGTTTGCATGGATGGCCGGGTGACATTGCCTGCAAAGCATTTCCCATGACTTTGAAACGAGATGCTCGGGAGTGGTTTGACACTCTGCTGCCCAAATCAATAAGAGTTCGCTGAGTTGGCGAATAAGTTTTCCATATGCTTTTCAAGCAGTTTAAGGAAGAAGAAGACCCCATTGGCATTAATGCAAGTAGTGCAGGAAGCTAATGAATCCTTCAGGGCATACGTTGCCCGGTTCAATCGCGCGACGCTAGGAATTCGTGATTTACAAATGACAAACATGGTGTCGACATTGCTGACGGGATTAAGGAATCAAAGATTCCCGGCTAATATTTCCAAAAAGCAACCAGAGTCAATGCTGGAACTGCTACATAGGGTGGAGTCCCACATTGATCAGGAAGAAGTATTAAGCGCTTCTGTCCGATACAGCACAGAACATTTGAACAGGGGAAAACGAAAGATAGAAATGGAAATTCTGGCAGAGCCGAGACGAGAGCATTTCCAGCCAAATAGAAGTGGGTGCAACTATAGATTAGATGCAACACATCCCGGTCGGAGGGGATATTACAACACCTATGTGCATTATCACTCTAATATACACACGGTAGAAGCAGAAAGATCTGAACGATGACTGGGGGAAACGGTAGTAAGATGACACAGCGACCCGACAATGAAATCCAGAGAATAGGTGAGATAAGGGCTCTGGCTGAAGGAATTGTTCACTGGCCTAATAAGATGGTATCTAATACGTCTAAGCGTGACAAATCAAGGCTTTGTTAGTTTCATCAAGATCATGGCCACAATATGAAAGAATGTTATCAGTTTCAGAAGGAGATCACGCGATTAATAAGGGCTGGATAAATGTCATCATTGGGGGACTTGCAGGAGGGGTGACTCTATGAATAGTCGAAAAGCTTACTCGCGTGCACTGTATGTCAATAGTATCTCTGCTGGCCAGATTAGGTTCTCTCAGGTCATCATCTTTGACGATTCTGACTTGGAAGGGATCTCGCTACCACATAATGATACCCTGGTAATAACGGCAGATATTACAAACGTTGATGTAGAGCGAGTATTGGTGGACATTGGATGTGCAGCTAATGTGTTGAGTTGGGAAGCCTTCAAAGCTTTGAGGATCTCAACAATATTGCTCAAGCCTTTGCACATGCCCTTACATAGATTCAGTGGGAGAGTAGTAGAGCTAGAGGGAATCATAGATTTGATGGTGGTGATAGGCACTCAACCAGCCGCGGTAGCTATTATGACTCCCTTTGTGGTGGTTCGAGCGCCCATGGCATATAATGCAATATATGGAAGACCTTTGTTGAATACTATAGGGGCAGTGGTCTCCACCCAACATCAGGCCATGAAATTCCCAACCAGCAGAGGAGTTTGGGTGGTGAGAGAGGATCAGTTACTGTTGCGTAGATGTTATGTTGAGAGTATGCGAGAAAGACAGATAATGAACATTGAAATGGAAACAGTTGTTGAAAGGGAGAATACTGCAGAACCCCTAGAGCAAATAGAAAGAAGTTTGGTGGAAGAAGAAACAAATGATGATAGGGATAGCTTTGATAAAGATCGTTTTGTTGCCATTGATGAAATTGAGGAGATAGAAGTGACTGATGGGAAAATTTTTAAAATGGGGAAGGCGTTATCTCGGGAAGAAAAAGAACAGATGGTAAATTTTTTAAAGGCAAATCAAGGCATTCTTGCATGGTCGCCCTGTGATATGGAAGGTATTGATCGAGATATTATATAGCACTCTCTGAAAGTGGATCCAGCAGGAAAACCAGTTAAACAAAAGAAACGAACATTCGCTCATGATAGAAGGAAAGCGAATAAGGACGAGGTGGAAAAGTTGCTGAAAGGGGGATTCATTAGAGAAGTGAAATATCCAGATTGGGTCGCGAATGTGGTGTTGGTGAAGAAGTCGAATGGAAAGTGGCGCATGTGTGTAGATTTTACATATTTGAATAAGGCTTACCCTAAGGACTTCTTTCATCCACTACGAATTGACTCACTTGTAGATGCTACCGCTGGTAAAAAACGATCCAGTTTTTTGGATGTTTTCTCTGGGTATCATCAAATTAAAATGGCAGAAAAAGATGAGGAAAAGACAGCCTTCATTACAGAAATGAGCACCCTCTGCTATATAGCCATGCCTTTTGGACTCAAGAACACTAGTGCGATCTATCAGAGAATGGTAGATAAGGTATTCGCTCCAGTGTTGGGGACAAAGATACAAGCTTATGTAGATGACGTGGTGGTTTACAGCAAAGAGGAGGTGAATCACCTAGGCGATCTACAGGAAGTATTCTTGATCGCTAGGGCACACAAAGTAAAGTTTAACCCAGAAAAGTGTACGTTTGGAACGGCGGGCGGAAAATTTTTGGTATATATGATTAGTCAACGGGGAATTGAAGCTAATCCAAACAAGATTGAGGCTGTGCAAAAGTTAGGTAGGCCACAAATTGTAAATGACGTGCAAAGGTTAGCGGGACTCTTGATTGCTTTGAATCGCTTCATGTCGCGAGTCACTGAGAAATGTTATCTCTGGTTCAAGATGATGAGAAAAGCGAATACCTTCGAATGGAATTCAGATTGTGAGCGATCACTGGAAGAGATAAAACGGGATCTTCAGAAGCCACATGTACTCTCTCGACCCATCTCGGGAGATATTTTACGACTCTATGTGGTAATGTCAGATAAGTCGGTGAGCACCGTGCTGCTTAGAAGGGAGGGGAAGTTAGAGAAGCCCGTTTATTACATCAGTCATATGTGGAAAGACGTGGAGACTAGGTACACATTGATGGAACAATTGGTGCTTGGCATCATTTTGACAGCTCGAAAACTACGCCCACACTTTCAAGCTCATACTATTGAGGTAATGACTCATTTCCCTTTACGATATGTGATGAATCATACTAACATTTCAGGAAGACTCATGCGATGGGCTGTGGAATTGGGCGAGTATGACATAGAATATAAATCCCAAGGTATGGTGAGTTCTCAGTGCTTAAATGATTTCATTGACAAGTTGATCCCCACCTTGTCTCCAATCGAAAAATATCATTGGATGCTACACGTTGATAGGTCGTCTGGGCAACAAGGGTCCTCTCTAGGAGCCGTATTGACATGCCCACAAGGAAAAACTTATGAATTATCACTTTGAATAGAATTTGCTGCCACGAATAATGAAGCAGAATACGAAGCACTAATTCATAGGATTCAACTCGCTATTGCGAAAGGCGCGCGAAGTATCAAGATACATAGTGACTCGCAATTGATGGTTAATCAGATGCGAGAGAGTTTTGAGACCAAGGATGAGCAAATGAGGTTATACAAGAGTTACAAAGGGCCTTCAAGCGATAGGAGACTAAGAGTTACTAAGGTCCCCTAAAGAATCTAATAGGGCTGTTGATCGCTTATCAAGAGAGGCACTCAGAAAGCAGTACAGACAATAGCTCGAAAAAGGTATTAAAACAGTCAACGCTGATCACCCAAATTTTCTCTATTGGAGTGGAGGAGGATGCTTGGATCATACGCCTAAAAGGTTACTTAGCGAATGGTACAACTCCTGAGGATCCAGTGGAGGCGAAGAGGTTAAGAATGTGAGCAGCTAACTTCACCTTATCAATGGCGAGTTGTATAAGAATGGAGTCACTATGCCGTACTTAAGATGTGTATCTATGGAACAGGAGAAACGGGTGTTGGATGAAATTCATTCAGAAATGTGTGGCAATCATTTGGGAAGAATTGCACTGGCTTTCGAGGCCCTAAGGATGGGATATTTTTGGATGGGGATGAAAAATCAGGCTAGGCGCTTGGTACAACAGTGTGAGGTTTGTCAGAAACACGCCAATGCAATATAGATAATTGTTGTTCCCCAGACCCCAATAATGGGGATTTGTCCCTTTTTTCAATGGGGAGTAGACATATTAGGTCCTTTCCCAATAGCATCTCGTCAAAGCAACTTCATTATTGTCGCCATAGATTATTTTACAATATGAGTTGAAGTAGAAGCTCTCGCAGTCATATCCACTGAGAAGGTACAAAGCTTTATTTGGAAGAGTGTGATATGCAGATTTGGAATTCGGAGGGTGTTAGTTACTGATAATGGGAGGCAATTTGACAACAGAACCTTCGAGGGGTTCTGCAAGAGTTACAAGATAGAACTAAGAAGGACCTCGGTTGCACACCCTCAAGCGAATAGACAAGTAAAAGTGACCAACCAGACAATTTTGTGGGATTTAAGAACACGACTGCAAAGCTTTGGAGGGTCGTGGGCGAAAGAAATACCTAATGTTTTGTGGACATATCACACCACTCCCAGGAATGCTACGGGAGAAACTCCTTTCAGATTATGTTTTGGCATGGAAGCGGTAACCCCGGTGGAGGTGATAGAAGCGAGTCCAAGGATCCAGTTCACTCAGTATAGTGAGGAAGGTCATAGAGCAGAGTTGGACTTCATTGATGAAGACCGGGAGAATGTTTGGAAGAAAATGAGGCATGCTAAAGAAAAAGAGGCTAAACGATTTGATAAACGCGTAAATGAGAGGTCTTTCAAACTGGGCCAATTGGTTTTGCGTTATGTGGCCTCAGCTGGACATGTGCCTGAAAAGTTAGATGTGAAATGGGAGGGACTTTATGAGGTGATTCGAGAAGTGAGAAAGGGGTCTTACAATTTAAAGATTCCATGAGGAAAAAGCCTACCTAGGCCTTGGCATGTTTCGAATTTAAAGAGATATTATGCTTGAAGTAATATTATTGAATCAATGCTATGCTTATGATGTAATGATAAGATAACAATGAATTAACCATATCACTATCTTGCAAAAAGTCTGGACCTCCTTGAGAAGGGTTAAAAGCGAATTGAGAGGTATTAATAAAGCTTTTATCCTTTAAAGGTAACTTCCTGACATTACTATTTTCAATCGCGTAATCATAATCATCCTATTCAAGTGAACACTTACCAGCTGTTATCCTTTAAAGAGCCTCAAACCAATCTGAAAAGAAGAAGGGGAAGACTTTGTTTAATTACTGATGGCAGATTGGGGCATTGGCAAAAGGTGATAACTCTTTACCTACCAAAATACCTTCTTAAAGTTTGACGAAAGGTCAAATAAGAGGGCAGGAAATTCCAGGTCTCTTACAAAGTATTGATTTGTTGGTGTAGGTTCTCAATAAATAAGGAAGGATTGATGAGGATGTTTTCTTTATAATCACTCGAATAAATACTAGAGTGTTTGTTGAAATTGTCTATGTGAAACACTCTATTTTTTTATGTGTGCAAGCTTGATGATTATATTTGCTTTATTATAGTATGTTGCTAATAAGAAGATTGAATACGTTATGTCGAGAAATAATTTGCAGGATCAAATAAATTTTGTTTCAAGAAGTATGGAGCGAACGAGTGCTTAAATGTTCAAAGAGAAGTAGCTTAAGCTATAAGTCGCTCACAGAGTGGTCTAATTCGCTCAAGCTATAAATCGCTCACAAGAGCGGTCCAATTCGCTTAACAACTGTTTCACTTAGTGGGTAGTAAAGGTCGTTTCGCTTGTTGACTGAAGTCACTTTACTTATTAATTAGCGGTCTTCTCACTCGTTGATGTCCTTATCGTTATTTATATCCACTCCCTTTAAAATATTAGAGTTTTTTAATGAAGAATGAAATGAGTGATATAAAGGAGCCAGAACAGCGATAGTAGCGACAATGGCGGTGTAATGATCTCTAGTCATGAGTACAAAGTTATAAGGTGATGCGGAAACATAACCACTTTAGTTGGGACAAACTGGGTTACTCCGTTTGAGATGATAATTGTTTCAAGAGATTCTAAATAGTCATGAGTAATTCCTTTACATGCTAAAAAATTATACACAAGTTTTCAAAAGGATTCGGCAAAAAAATAAAAAAATAAACAGTTAGTTTTCTAATAAGTCCCCAGGAGTCACTCGGTTGGATCTATAGGATCACTGTCTGCAGCTAATTCTTCAATCTCCTCTTCTTCGTCGCTTGAGCTAACTTCATGTCCTTGCCGGTAAGGAAAGGTAGACATGTCCAGGTTATGATTTCTCTTTTCCAGACAAGCTTTAGCCGCTCTTAGACCAGACGCGCTGCCAGAAACCATGTGACTTCCTTTGATGACTTTAAAGCGATCTGACTTAAAAAAAAATCACGGATGGCTACCTTCGGAAGAACTTTTTTCCAATTTGCTAAGACTATCTTTTTCTTCATTATGGTTTTGTCCTTTGAGGCTAACATTTTATCTTTGAGAGCCAACTGGTTGTGAAGAAGGGCGATTTGTTCATCTTTTTCTTGTATCAAGGTGTCCTTAGTAGAAATGAGTCGATTATACTCTTTCAAGTTGTATGTCAAAGATTCTACCTCTTCTTGGAGAAGGTTCACCTGAGTATTTGCCTTGTTTAGCTGGATTTGCACACTTGAGAATCTTAATTCTTGACTCTTTAGGGTCTCGGTTTGTTGGTGAAATTTGTCCTTGAATTCGCTTCGCTCCACTTGAATGGCAACTTGCTCATGACGAGCTTTGCTAACAACATTGGTGTCAGACTTAATGCGATTGTGGTAAGAGCGTGAGATGGATAACATCTATATGAAGAGAAAACGTTGTTCATTAACAGGTTTCGTTTGAAGGATAGTGATAGGGAGGAAAGTGCTTACCATACTGGCAGTAAACTCCGCGTTCGTAGGAGGTGGTCTTCATTTCGAAGACTCAGATAATGTGAAAACTCTTCGTCATCAGGTACCAGGTTCATTACCACATGGTCTTTGTTGAGATAGTCTGAAGAAATCAAAAATTCTTTTGATCGTGAAGGGGAAGAGAAAGCCCTGGATAGGTGGGTCTTGGGAGGAAGATTTGAGACGCTAGGTGGAAGGGAGGAGAATGGCTCAGGCCCTGGGAGGATAGAAGGGTGATTGTCACTTTGAGAAAAAGAGACTGAGATAGGAGGGGTGGTGGTAGAAGAAGGAGGAAGTTGATAAGAGGTGGGAATAACAGTAAGTGGGTTAAGAGTCGAGGTTATCATATCAAAAATTGAGGCGGGAATCCCACTCAGATTTAAGTGGTTAAGGTTATTCAAAAGGTTTCCTGAAGAGGATGGGAAGGGAGTTTTGTCATGCTCAGGCTCAACACCCAAGCAAGGGGGAAGGATGATTCGATGTGAGCTGCTCGTGTGAAGAAGTGGCAGTAGATTCTTGAGGATTGGACGCAGTAGGATGTGTTGAAGATTGAGCGGTGTCTAAGCGATGGCGCTTTTTAGAGCAATTTTCCCTCCTTTGCTGAGCCAAGAGAGCCAATTGCTCATCCGATCTGTCTTGTTGACCCATAGCTAACAAAAGAAAAAGGAAAAGAATGATAGAATTGACAGAATAATAAGGTAAAAGAGAAAGCAAAAAGAAAAGAAGGCTTCGCTTACGCAAAGGAGGGATAATCCCAACAACCGTAAGGTTTTTATCTACTAAAATAGATCGGAGGCAGCAGTGCCTTCTTCGACTTCAATACCACAGAGAGTGTTAATATCATTATCTTCTAAGTCAGAAAAAAGGAGAGAAGAATTAAAGGCTTGAAGAGGAGAGGACCTCCAGGTTCTAATAAAGTTAAAGGGCTGGTCCTCAGGGAATCCAACAAAAAAGAATTTGTTTTTCCATCCCCAACAAGACTTAGGATTTTTTGGAGTATTTAGATTGGAACCTTTGATGGTGTGAGTCCGATGAGTGAATGTGATCCAATTCGCATCTTTTTGTGCCTTTTTCATCTCAAAAAAATTTCGAAAAAGGTTAGATGTGGGAGTGATATTATTCTTCAAGCATATATACAGAAAATAAATCAAGTGACGCCACCCATTATGGAGCAATTGACTAGGGCATAGTTGGAACTCAAAAAGTAAATTAGAAAGGAAATGATAAACAGGGAAGCGAAGACCTACTCGAATACAGTCAAGATAAATGGCCACTTCGCGATCGCAGACAGAGGCTATGGTTTCGTTGTCTCCTGGTGCTCTAAAGGAATATGACTGAGATAAAGAAAATTTAGATAAAAAGGAATTCAAGAAGCCCTATTTAACAATGCTGGTTTCCGAGGGAAAATCTTTTATCGCCCTCACCGGAGAAGACGAGGGAGAGGGATCATCTAATTCGATGACAGTTTTTGCACGCTTTGAGTGATTGGTGATTTCTTTGGATGGTTTATCGGCATATTTTTTGGTGGTCATTTTATGGGAAGAAGACGATTCAAATCCAAGAAGGATTCAACAAATAAGAAAGAAGCCCTGAAAAAGAAAGGCAAAGGAATGACTCGAAATAAACCTGGTGTTACTTTCTTACAAAATAGCTACATGCAAAATATACCAGATAAGAAGAAATGTACTTACCTTAAAATGTAAAACAAAAAATACCGGCTGTGAATAGGGAACACTTAAAGATAAGGAAGATGATACCTGGTAGTAAGAGCGGCTGAGGAGTCTGTAGCAAGTATAGAATCGATTGGAATTCTATGAATCTTTTAGGAGATGTGCTATCAATCGGATGATATTTGTGGTTGCAAGCTCTTCATCGAACAACGGAATGATGTTTGGTCATTTTTGAACAAGAAACATTAGATCATATGGAATTGTGTGCCCGATGAGGGTTACCAAGGGTAATTTCATCACAAGTTTTGTTTATCTGGGCCAGGGATCAGTCTGTTAACGATTGAGGTGCCTATTGGACTCACCTTATTAGGGTCGCTCTCTCAAGGGTCGCTTGTTTTGTTTACCATTCACTCCCTTCAAAGTATTGTAGCACTTTGAAGAGAGTGAGGGGGCTTATGATGATATTTAACAATTGAAACGCCTATTAGACTCGCTTTATTAGGGTCGCTCTCTCAAAGTCGTCTCATTGGACTCGCTCTAGGAGAGTTCAGATTCGCTTCAGGGTGTTTGGATTCACCCCGAGGATTGCTGGCGTTACCATCAACTAAGAGGGGTTTTCTCTTACTATTTATCATTCCCTAGATACTAGCTGAAGGCGTGGTAAATACTGATAGGCTGGGGAATCAAGGAAGGACTTTTCCCTCTCGTTTCTCCTATATAAATGGGACATATTTGTAAAAGAAGATCCACATCAATCAATTCTATTTTTCACACGTCATTTTCTCTCAAAAATATGTTAGCCAAAATTTCAGATTAGAGGGAAAAATTTATTTTGCTATTAGTGCAGGTTGATAACCGAGCGCACAAGGCCCGCACCCGCAGCCATATTAGCTACGAGTTCTCTCATTACAATTCCAAATATTAGGTTGGTTTGAAGCTCTGCCCTAAAATGGACAGAGTATTAACACTCTTGTCCATCAAATCATCAGACATGGGAATACTGGCCTGGAATAGTAGACTCAATATACTTGGAATATCTTCCTGTTAGTGACAAGAACCATATGCAGCAAGAATTGATTTTGATCTTCACCAATATTGATTTCTTACATGCAGCGTGCGTTTTTGCGCGACACGTGAGTCTGGCCGCCCATCCCGCTGGACTCTGCAGCTCCTGTTTTTGCGCGACACGTAAGCCTGGCCTCCCATCCCGTCGGACTCTGCAGCTCGCGTTTTTGCACGACCTACCGGACTCTGTTGGGAGAACGGAACTGCATCAAGAAGAGCCAAGGGTTCAATGTCAACTGGAACAACTGTGAAGCACCTAGCTGATGTTGCTTTCCAAAGAAAGTGATGCAGGAGAATCAGCAGCAGCCAAAAGAGCAAAATGTCTGATGGCCCAAATCATCATTGTTTTATTTGTTTATTCCATTTTATTGTTAAGTGTGGCACGTTTTATTCTTTTCTTTTTTGCACTTCAGCGTTTTAGCTTGTCAAGTCAAAACGCTGCCGTATCTCTTTTATATTTCCCTATTTGTATTGTTCTGGCTGTAAGAACCAATTTTCGGACCACGAATAATTTCATTGTTTTGCGGTGAGTTGTTTGTTCGCTCTTTTTTCTTCACTACACTTGGCAGAGTTTGGTGGATTTACTTTCTTTTTCTGGCTTCTACGCCAGAAAGGAGAAGACATTACAAATACACGAGGAAATGTGGGTTCTGAACTGAGAAAAAGACGATACACAAGAAACTTAAAAAATGAGCCTGCTGAAGGGAAATCATGACATAGGAGTGCTGCATAAAGAGAACATGTTAGACAGCATGTGAATTTATTCTAAATCAACTCGATCGTTCATGTTCATGTTCAAGCTCTAGTGTCCAAAGAATTATAGCTGGTATAAGACATATACATACACACTGTATATATAACAAACTTTTGAATAGAAAATGATAATTTCCACTCCAAGCTATACCAACTTTCCAGTCATAGCCCAGCGCATGAGTCTTCAGACACCTAGTTTCTTCTGTACTCCTTTGGCTTTCAGGATGCTTTAGAAATTAACTGCAGGATCAAAATTCAGTTTTCCAAGAGTCACGCAGGAAAAAACAATATGACCAGGACTATTATTTTGACGTGAATTATGGTCTCCAAGGAGCTGGTGGCGGCGGAGGTGTTGGGAACATTGGTGGTACTGCAGAGAATATTGTGTTCTTGTCAATTTTTGTGGTTTTATCACCAGATAAAGCCACAAGTGCTGCAACGAGACCGGCATTTCCTGCAAGAGTTGGCTCCGTATAATTGTAGTTAGTACGAACATCACGGAATCCATCATGTCTGTCCGGGCCAGCAACCATAGCCCCAGTAATGGTATTGGGGTTTGGCTTTTTCGAGTCCCTCCATTTCCATCCTCCTTTGCAGTTATATTTGACCTTGTTCTTGGGGATGGATGCACCTCTATGGTGTACGTGCTTTGGATAGTGATTTCCAAAACCCACAACATAACTCATCTTTCTAGGATTTTTGCCAAGGATGTATTTTATCTGACAATGGAAGAATAGTGGGTATAAAATCACCAATTAATTTATAAGGGTTCTTGAGAAGGCAAATTATATTTACCTGGGTCTCAGCAAATTCTCGGAGAGCACTAGTTTGGTAGAAACGGGGTCCACAGTACCACCCAGGAGTGTCAGCAGCATCAAGATAGTCACTGAAAACTGTAGCCAAGAAAGCTGCATTGACTACATATTGAAGAGGTTGAGGTGCTCCATGATTTAACTGGATCAAGCCTCCTGTAAGAGGTTCCCCGGTGTTACTTGAAAACACATGGAAATTAAAGTATTTAGTTTTTCATTCACAACAAGAAGGCAAAAGTTATTACCTTTAGTTCTATTAAATGTTGTAAAATCCGGCAGGAAGGAGCACATAAATATGCCAGTCTGGTTGTGGAATGTTCTCAAAATTTCCTCATAAGGGTAGCCAGGGTTCAGGAACAACCTCAACCGACTCA
>CAVNYN010285957.1:0-21696 GCA_963692815.1 Nyctanthes arbor-tristis | reverse complement strand
TTATCCATTGGAACCTCTAAAACTTGTTACTATATTTTTCTAATGTTGCTAAGAGACGTGTTGTACATGTACAAACTTGACCACCCACAGAAAATTGAGCCACGTTTGGCTAAAGGCTAAAAAAGAGTTGTACGCCAAGTTGTACAAAATTTTGGTGCAGCAAACTCACCTAAAAGTTGCAGTCCACTTGGGGTGAGAAACTACCAAGCAAAGGAATCTAATCGCTTGCTTTAATATCTCTAGAGATTTCTAAAAATTTGACACAAACTCGATCGAGATTAATATACTCAAAATAATATATACACTAATTCTCTTCAAAATGTCATCTTTCTACAAATTGTCCAGAATTTTTTGTTTAACTAATAAATTCTGGACTAGTTTCTTTTTTTCTATATTCTTTAAATTGTAGTAAAGAGAGTGGATTTCATTAATTGACCATCTAACCTCACTAGGTTCACCAAACATGATTATCCATTTGTTATCACAATAAGCATTGTTAAGGTGAAGATCTATTTGCGCTTGTTTTAACAAACAACAACTCAATCTATTCTTGGAATTAAATTTTTAATCATTTGGACATCGTTCGATTATTTGACTTTTGACCCATTGTCTTTTCTGAATCTCTATGATCAGTTCAGTTTTCATAACATAGTAATTAACATGAACCCCGAGGAAACTAGCAAAATAAGTTGACAAAATTTTCAAATAGAAATTATGGTCTTGTTTTCAAAGATTTATCTAATTATATCAATTCTTCTATTGTATATCAACATTCGTTCGATTATTTGACTTTTGACCCATTGTCTTTTCTGAATCTTTATGATCAGTTCAGTTTTCATAACATAGTAATTAACATGAACCCCGAGGAAACTAGCAAAATAAGTTGACAAAATTTTCAAATAGAAATTATGGTCTTGTTTTCAAAGATTTATCTAATTATATCAATTCTTCTATTGTATATCAACATTCGTTCGATTATTTGACTTTTGACCCATTGTCTTTTCTGAATCTCTATGATCAGTTCAGTTTTCATAACATAGTAATTAACATGAACCCCGAGGAAACTAGCAAAATAAGTTGACAAAATTTTCAAATAGAAATTATGGTCTTGTTTTCAAAGATTTATCTAATTATATCAATTCTTCTATTGTATATCAACATCGACCATATATCATCATACTCTAGAGGATGAAATTCAACATTCATCATCTCAAAGATTGATGAACAAACCAAGCAATAGTCTTGCAAAGTTTCGAGTCATATATGTGTGTACAAGTTGAAGTTGTAAACTCATGCCTAATTTAATTTTGTGAGATTTTTCGATGAGCGTTCGATATGAAATCCAGTAACTTCTCAATTATCGATTGGTGTTCTTTTTTAATGGCTTTACACACTGTGTGAGATCTTAGGTAGTTGTTTGACAGAAAATCCAGTAACTTCTTAAATTTTTCGTTAGAAATGTGGTGTTCAGTTCATCACCTAACTTTCACCGAAACTTGTTAAGAACTTGAAATTTTTCTAAAATCGGCTGCTAGAATTTATAGAGCCAACTTCATGATATGGTCTAATAAAGCTATTGTTCAACCATGATTAAAGATGCCGCCTCAAATGTTAAGTTTTCTGTAAAATAAAAAATGCAAAATGGTCTCATCTAACAGTTTAAACTTTAAAATCAAGTAATCTTAATAGATACAGCTGCAGCTAAATGTGTTAGCGGGGCTGTCAAGGGCAAGGAAACCTAGGAGTGTTCAAACCCGAAATCACAATACATGCATGCCTAGCTACATGAGATTGCTAGAACCATGGACGGATTCAAGGGAGGGCGGGCTTGCCGGTTTTGGATTTGTCCCTATTTAGTACACAAGATGAATGCTTATATACAGGAAATGTCGACTTCAAAAGCGTCATCTCATCTAAAACATACGTAAATAATAAATAAATAATATAAGAAGAGATTATTATGCAATTCCTCGTGTAAGTGACATGTATACATGGATAAATTCAATTGTTTTGGTTGCCTTGTCATCATAGCCTTATCCTAAATTTTTTATCCAAATTACAAAAGGTTAGCAAATTGTGCAGGTGTTGCTATCGTTTTCATGATATGGTCTAATAAAGCTACTGTTCAACCATGATTAAATAAGATTTGATAATTAACTAATTAATTAATATAGTAATGGTCGTCCTGAGAATTTGGAGCTTTCGTATGAATGAAGTTTACAAGAGTGTTTTTATTTTTATTTTATTAAGAAATATGCGTAATGAGTGTTTTATGTCTAAAAATATTCTGCGTACTAATATAGAATATAGAAAGAATATACTTTCAGAAAAAAAAAGGAAAAAACACAGACTTTAAATCTATAGTGTCATTACTCATTATGATTTGGTTGATCAAACTACTAGTTGATTGTCCTCTTTTCATTAAAAAGTATATAAGACAGAATGAGTAACTAATGCAAAGAGTATTTATTTTTCAACTTTATTGTGCGATTGTTTCCCCCACATACATTTATTATTATTTTTTCTTAATTTTTGCAATTTTACTTTACTTCCGTATTTTTTTTCTTTTTCCTTTTCTTCCCCCTTATTTATTTTTTATTATTATTTATGTGTTCACTTCATCCATGTCATCCATTTTTCATTATTATTGGCCCATTGCAAAAATAGACCGAAACAAACATTAAGCATTTATTGAGATTTTGATAGCTTCTAAAGAAAATGTCATTTTACAAGTTACTTTTATTGACCTTTTTTATTTTTAAAAAAAAAATCTTTTAAGGATGAAAAGACCAGGTTATTTTTCTCCCCAAAAAAAGGGGGAAAAGACAAGGTTATCTTAAATTTCAAAATACCTCCCAAAATTAACCAGGTTAGTTTTGTAAGAGGAAATTGCAACAAATGATGTCCATTTTTATCACAACATTTTTGATAACATGAACAAAAAGGCTATTTTGAAAGGTAAGTTTTCAATTTTACATTATTCTTCCATTCAAATATACGCTTAATTAGCCACCTCCGCTCACCCCTCGCCTACACCAATATTGTAGTTCTTTGAATGCGGCAGCACATTGCCTTCCATTAGGGATGTCAATTTAAACCGATTCCACCGAAAACCTGTGGGGCTTCGGTTTGAATGAGGTCAAATTTCTTTTCGCTCTGCGAGTTGGTGGGTCAGGGTGGTTCAAGTAATTTATGGGCAAATGGGGTCTCTGATTCGGTCGGCCTGGACATGAACTGCCCTACCCATTTAAGTTTAAAAAAAAATAAAAATATGAAAAAAAAAAAGAAGAAAAAACAATAAAAAATATTAAAAAGTACTGGGTCTTTAAACGAAATCCCGACTTGATACACTCCCATGACCTGACCCAATCCGTCCTGAATTTTGGCAGGTCGTAAGGTGAGCCGAGTCGTAAAAAATGTTTCAAAAAATGTTTCATGAGTTAGAGCGGGGACGAACCCGATCCGCCCTGAACCCAACCTATTACTATCCGTACCCGCCATGGACGAGGTTATACTTTGGTAAAGGCGCTGTAAAGCTCGTCTTGGCTGCTTTGATTAAGCTTTGAATTTGGGGTCGGAACAGGGTGGGTGAAGAAGGTACGCGATCAAAATTGTATGTGATATATTTTATGAAGCAAAGTAGACACTTGAGGAATGAATATGATTATGAAAATGGCCTGTCTTTTTTTTTTTTTTTAATCTTATTTTAGACATTATTTTCCATTTTATTTTATAAATTTGGAACAACCCATTTCGAGAGGTAAAATGTTACCACTATTGAATGGATATTTTTGTCTACCCACACTTAAAAATTTAAAAAGAAAAAAGGGTAATTATATTTTTACCACACCTCTTTTTTAACTCGCCACAGTATATGCACACCCATATTAAAAACACATTTTTGCTAAATGCGTGGCGCGTTCATGTTACACATATAACCCTTTGTTTACTTTAAAGGAAAAAGAAAAGGAACATGGTCGTGCGTGACCACAATCATCTTCCTTTCGAAGCATTACCCTTTCTCATTTTCCTTAATTTTCCCCCTTCTCAATTAAATGATTAATAGCTTGATGCTCTAAACATGAATCTATATCTAATAGATATTTTTCAATTCAAATATCGAATTAATGTATACGGAAAAAAATCCGGTACTATAGGAGTAATCAAAATAACATACTTCATAACAATTAATAATCCACAAAGCGACTAAATACTAAAATATATATAATACTGTAGAAGACTAGAAGTTGATTGATACCTGTATATAATCCTTCAATTCCACAATATGAGACGCTGAGCCGCTGAGTAGTTTATAGAAAAATGAAAGGAAAATTTACAAATGAAGTATAACACTATCTTTTTTCCATTTTTTTTTTAAAAAGCTAATTTACTGTGAAAAAGAATAAATATTGATCCTTGATGGACAATCCATAATGACATGTTCGTTCAAAATATAGAGTTCTGTTAATAGAATCCAAATCTTGTTTTGAATCCTGAAATATCGGTGAAATTAATGTAGATTGTGGTGCAATAAAGAAAGAATATTTGTCACGCCCTGTTATATTATCCAATATTATTGGGTTGTTTATATTTATTCGCGGAAGCTTTCATTTTATATTTTTCCGTTTTGTACTAGTAACAAGGGATGAGACGTACAAAACTAACAAATTGTTAAATTTTAAAAAATCGTTGCAACGCTATTATATAGTTTTATAAACTCTTCTTTGAGTTAGGAAATCCAAAACAACATTATAGTTAATTACCGAATTTCTTTGCAAAGTTGGAAATACTTGTAAACCTTTCTCACGATCAACATCCACGAGTAGAGTCGATTGTTTCATTTGCTTTTCATGCATAAATGCTTAACATAATTATAATTAAGTTTACAATAAGATGTAAATGACACACAACATACTATGACAATAAGTAAATTTTATTGCTTAACCGGCCGAATTAAGTGATTGGAAAGCCTTTACATTGAAAATAGGTTTCCAAGCGATACAAAAGTTGCCCCTTTCATTTTCCTTTACATACTTCAAGCTCTATATACTTATAAGTTTACATATATTCTCATGAACATCAATCTAGTCATTACTAGTTACTATCCTTATTTCTTCATACTACTACACTAAGAGAAAAACATAGGTCGATCCATTGTAAATTTATCACTCTAAGGTGATGAGCATGAAAATAAGCGCAAAAGATATTGAGTTCATAAGTTGTCCCTAGATACATTAATAGCCAATAGGCATCTTCATAGTAGCTCTACAAATCAGTCTCTGGTACATGCAAAATTCTACTTCTGTCCGCGGACATACTCCAATTCTCGGCTTGCTTTTTATACACCTTGTGATTGAACATCTACAAAATGGTAGGAAATTGAGTGAGTACAACGTACACAGTGAGTAACATAATCTTTTGATTCACATCTTTTATACAAGAAATCCTTTTTAACCACAAGTTCAAGAAAACATGAAATGCACAAACCTTTGAATGTACAAGATGGTCCAATCACTAGTTAAACTACTACATGTAGAGCGCATTCATATCATTCATGTTATCCAATGCCAATTCAATCATAGCCATATATATTCAATTAGATCCACATCCAAATCCCAGTTGACCCCTACCGGAATTTCAAGCAAAATGCAATACAAATACAAAGCAATACACCATACTAATCATCACATATCTTGGAATCATTAGATGGCTCCTAGTATAGAACAAAACAAAGCAAAGCTAATAGAGCATCAACTAGTGATTCAAATACAATAAATCAATTTTTCTTTACCTAACAATGCATCAAAATCTATATTCATCTTAAAAACTCATGAATGCTCAAGAGAATCAAAATATTAGTTACTCACATCTTTATCTTCTTTTCACCAAAGATTCCTTGAGTAATCCTAAGTGGAAAAATGCCTCCAAAACCTTGACATTCCTCAATCAAAGTAGTGTTTGAAGTTGGATTTTTTCTATATAGAAATGAGTCTTTTTCAAGTGCAAAGTAAGTGTTTTTGGAAGTTCTACATAGTGTTCTATTGCGTTCTCTATTTATGGACGAATTTCTTAGTTATTTTTGGAAAATTCTTGAGCTCCAGCTATGAAAATCAAGTCAATTGTCCCTAGATAATTATGGAGATAGCCAATAGGAATAAGTTCAATTGGATGCTTAAGAGTTTTTTGCCAACAGGGATAATGACAAGTGTCCTTGTTTATTTCTCATGTGATGTTTTCTTAACTTAACAATTGGCTCAACTAGGGTTTATTACTTATGAAGTCCTTTTACTTAATCTGGTTTTACAATTAGGTTGTTATGTTTGGAGTCACACTAATTAATGATCACATTTTTATTTTAGGCATCGTTTGAGCAATAATTTTTTAACCCTTTGACATAATTGATTCAAATTCGAGTAATTATTCAATCATCGTCAAAATAACAACTATGACACTCTTAAAATTTTACGGGACGTTACAATATTCTATTCCATATCAAAAGAAAAATATGCATGAATGAATATTGTTATTTAGGTCATTCTTACAATGGTCAAATAAGTAAATTAAAAAAATACTTTAAAGGCAATTATATTGCCACTACGATTTTTTTATTGCAAAACCACATTATATTTACACCACAATTTACAATATGTTTTTTTATAAATAAACCACAATAATTTTACCATTATAACCTTACCCCATTTTTTTTTAAAAAGACAACGACATAAAATAAAAGCAAAAAATTCTACACCCCACAATTCTAGTTGTCATCTTCCTTTCATTCAACAGTGGCGTGTCCACGTTTCTCCGAATAGTTTTATATATCGAGATGATGCTTAAATGCTAAAATTTTTACCTTCCATTCATTAAAACAATAAAAAGAAAATTATCCAACCACAAACAACTGATTTTGACTTTTAATTTTGTGTAATTTCCTTAAAATTTTCATTATTTTTTATGAATGCCTCACCAGCTCCATTTTTATGTCTTGCATATATTAGATAGTAAAATTATTCTTGAATGTTGAAGTACATAATGCTTAAATCCAAACAGACATTCAATACTCAAGAATCCTACCCAACCATTTCATCAATTCAACTTTTCTGAGAGAAAAATATAGTATCCATTGATTCTAAGCATTTAAGTTTCAATTGTTTTCTTATTTCAGATTATGAAGTCAGAAATTAATTTTTCCTTAAAGGTGGTATATCAACTTTGATTCTGAACGATCTAGAAGTAAAATAAATACCAACATTTGTGGTTATGCTGAGTTTCTTTTAAAGAAAAAAGAAAGTAAAAAAGAGAGAAGTCTCGGGATAATTATAGGTGTCAAATTTGAGTCATGTCTAACATCCCCAAAATCTTAAAAACAAACTAAGCAACGCGGTTGTTATTTTGATGATAATGGGGAAATTACTTGTATAGTTACAAGATTATTACTCAAATGAATAACAAAAATTAGAAAGTGGTTATTAACAACATTGATCATTATTTTGAATAGCCACTTGAGTTGCATCAATTATGTCTTAAGATTAAAAGAGTGTTACTCGTGTGTGGTTATTGGTTGGTATGATTGGAAGTATAACAACCTAACTGTAAAATCATATTAAGTAAGAGGACTTCCCAAGCAATAAGTAGATAAGCCTAAATAAGCCATTTGTTAAAATAATAAAATATCACAAGAGAAAATAAAAAGGGACATTTGTCATGAGTTTTGTTGGGAAAAAGCTCTTAAACCTCCAACTGTACTCATTCCCATTGTCTACTCTCCAAATTATCTAAATACACTTGTCCCTAATTCTATTTGACAAAACTATCAAAAGATCTTTACACTCATTCTCATTGGCTATCTCAAAACTATCTAAGGCCAACTGTCTTGCCTCCTATTAGTGAAAGTCAAGCTCTTCATATATATAAAGAAAATTCGTCTATAAAGGAGTAGGTTGAAAGAACACCATGAGAAACTCACCGAAACACTTATTTGTCACTTGAAAAAGGCCCCCTCTTTATATATAAGAAGAATCCAACTTGAAACCAAACTTTGATTGAGGAATATCAAGGTTTTGGAGGCTCATTTTCACTTAGAGTTATTCAAGAAATTTTTGGGAAATCAAGAGGTGAGTAACTAATGTTTTGATTCCCTTTTAACATTCATGAAGTTTTCCAAAAATAAACATGGATTTTGATTAAGAAAACATGGATTTTGGATTGAGGACTTCATAGATGAACATGGATCTTGAAGCACTGTTATTGTTTAAAGAGAAGAATTGATTTATTGCACTTTGATCGCTAGTTAATGCTCTACCTATGTCAAGCCCCAAATTTATTACCTTAT
This sequence comes from Nyctanthes arbor-tristis, assembly GCA_963692815.1. Lineage (NCBI taxonomy): Eukaryota > Viridiplantae > Streptophyta > Magnoliopsida > Lamiales > Oleaceae > Nyctanthes > Nyctanthes arbor-tristis. The sequence goes on along the minus strand of CAVNYN010285957.1, from coordinate 13,364 downwards.
TTTCTTGTATTGTTAGTGTCTATAATGGTAGTGAAAACATTTGAGAAATTAATCTCGATTCAAAATTAAGGGCGAAACTTTACAAATACAAGTCAAACACTATTATACATAATATCATGTTATTATAGTTATACAACAACTATTGTGCGCTATCCACAGCAAACTTCGGCCATATACCGAAATCTCGATCACATACATTTATCTTCTCCATCTTTGGGATGATCCGGCCACAAAACTCTTAATTTAATACCTACAAGATTGTTAAAGGGAAAGGGAAAAAGGGGTAAATACAAAGTACTCAGTGAATAATAATATGTATTGGCTCATGATGAAATAAAAGAAGATCACTCTTATGCACAAAGAAAACCCTTTATATGCACAAGTCGGGGCACATCACCATTCTAGCATATACCCGTAAGCTTGCAGGATTTAATGATTTAAAATGACCACGATCACATAGCATAGTCATAATATCACAAAGATTACCACATAGTAAGGCAAAACGAGTAGATGGCACCACTAGCGATGCCCCAAAAAAAAGAAATAATCATTTATCCAAAGTAATTGTGTACAAACAAGTATCAAATGCTAAAGCAATTTGAGGAAATCATGAGTTTCGAAAAGGGAGAGCCAAGAGACGTATAACTCCCCTCTCAAAAATTCCTTGAGATCGGAAGAGCAAAAGTAACGGAAAAAGTACCGTTAAAGTCTTGATATTCCTCCATTAAAGTTGTTCTTTAAGTCGTAGTCCTCCTATATATCGATAGGAGTCTCTTTCAAGTGAAAAACTAAGTGTCTGGTGGGTTTTTAGGGTAGTTTTCCGCCCTGCACTATTTATGGACGGATTTTCTTTTTTACATATATATGAAGAGCTTGAAATTCACCAAGAAGCAAGATATGGGTGAATGCGGAGAGGGGGAGAGATAGTAGAATGGGTTGAGGGTTTTTGGGAAAACTTCGAGGACTTTTGGCCTATTTATAATTGTTAGGATTTAGTTGTTTTTAATAAAGTTTTGGGTTTCACCAATCACAGTGTGACACGTAGCATCTTTGGCACCGTATGTCTGAAGAAGCGAAGTGGTCAAACGTGGTTCATTCATTTATTGTTCATGGGGTCCCTATACTTAATGTGATTATACAATTAGGTTACTACGTTTTTTTATCATACTAATCAAACTCCACATTTTGTCTTTTACATCAATTATCATATCGCTTAATTTATCATTAATTTTTTGCGAGATGTTACAACACGTCTTGTCTTTGTTTTGTTTTATTTTGTTCTATACTATGAGCTATCCAATGATACCGAGATGGGTGATGATTAGTATAGTGTACTGGTATTTTACTTTGCTTGAAATTCTGATAGGAGTCAACAGGGATTTGGATGTGGATCCACTTGAATATACATGGCTATGATTGAATTGATATTGAATGATATGAATGCGCTACGGGTAGTACTTTAACTAGTGATAGAACCCTCTTATACATCCAAAAGTTTTGTGCATTCTATGATTTTCTTGAACTTGTGGTTAAAAAGGAATTTCTTCAATAAAATGTGAATCAAAAGATTTTGTTACTCACTGAGCACTTTGTACTTATTCCTTTTTTTACAATTTTGTAGATGATTGAATGCATGATATTTGAGAAGCAAGCCATGAATTGGAATATGTCCGCAATCGGGAGTAGAGTTTGACATGTAGTGGAAACCGAACTTTGGAGATTGATGTCTTTTATGCCAATAAGTAAAGTATGCCTACCTTTGTACTTAACAGATAAGCATATAAATATGTATAAACAAGCAAGCATATATATATATATATATATATCCATGTCTTATAATGTGAAAGATAAGATGAATGTGTAATGCTTGGAAGTCAGGGTTTCAATGTAAAGGACTTTCAATCACTTGAATCGACTAGTTAGTAAAATATACCTATTAAAGTAACTTGAGGTATTCTTTGAGTCTTATTGTTAATCTAGATTTAATTGTGCAATGTGTTTGAATGGGAGAAGCAAACAAAGAAGTAGGAAACAAAGCTTGTTGTGTTCTTTACATTGAAAACCTAGTTGCAATGATACAAAACCATTGGTGCACGGAAAGCTCATAAAGAAATAATAACTGATTTTTCTTTTTGATGTTGGTAATGATAAGAAAGGCTTATAAGTGTTTCCAAATTTGAAAGGAAATTTAATAAGTAGTTATAAGGACGTTTCGACTTTCCAGATCGGAGAAGAGTTTATGAAATCATATATTGACGATGACGGAATAATTCCTTAAAGAGTTTTAGAAATCACTTGAATGAAATTGCCTTCGAGAATGTTAAGCAATCTAAAGACAAGAACAATTTGTTAGCTTTGCACGTCTCTTCCCTGCTATTTAATTTGTATAAAAGTTTCCGCTATACAATATGTTAGCTAATAAAAAGACATTCATAGCGGGGGTGTGACATCATGAGCAGAAGAGGTGAAGAGCAAGGGACCGGAGTCCGAATTGTAGATGCCAAAAAGGAATTGGGAGAAAAAAGATTGAGAGAGAAGGGATTATAATCCTTACCCATTTTTATTTTCAAGAATCTTTTTCAGAGGTTTGGCAAATCCTTTCTGATTTATTATCTTTGCTAATTGACGGCTGGGATCTCACAAATTTGGGATTTCTATAATGATGTATCTTATCTTCTTAAATAGTTTATTGGATTAATCCATATTCAAAGTTTTTTGATTTTTTAATTCAAAATTTTTAAATATATATCTTATCTATGAAGTATTTTGTAATTTATATTAAGTATTCCTTTTTAGTTAACGCATTAATTTTTAATTATTTTTATATGTTTTTATCGAGTTGTTATTACGTTACTTCTTTCATATATAATAAGCATATGGTTTAATTAAAGTTTTGTATTTTACAAAATTTCCGTCATGGTATAGTCACGGAGAAAAATAAAATGTTGAATTTCCTGAAGTATAAGAATGACAATAAGTCAGGTCGGGATCGGTATGCCACACCAGTTACCTTACCAATAAAAAAAAAATTTTTTTCCATCCCCACTTCAATTGGGGATGAGTAAAGGATGGGTGAGTACGAGTAATTCATATTATCTATCTATTCGTCAATTTAAATATATTTATATATTTTTATTTGCATTTTTTGTTTACTGAATAGTATTAAAAACACTAAAATTGTAATTGAAATTACTAAGATTGCGTTCTCTTTGTTATTCAATTTTCAATTTATTTTCAATTTTTTATTTTGAGTGCTTGATTTCAGATTTCTAAAACTGCATTTACTTTGTAATTTTAAAAAACTGTTTTAAGAAATATAAAATTGGAAAATACGTTCTTGTTGGTATTTTGAGAATTTATTTGCTTATTAAGTAAATTAAATAATTTTGTTCTTTCCTTGAAAAAATTATTTTGTTCTAATGTATCATTACCAAGATTAAAATATGAAATTTTATCATATAATTTGTTATGAGAAAAAAAGAAATTAGAGAAGAGAGAGAAAAATAACATTTGGGGAAAGGTACAGAGAAGAAAGTTGAGAGTAGTCGTAATTTGGGTACATCATTAGAACAAAGGAATTAGAGGAGAGAGAAAGAAACTAAGCAAATGATGGGGAAAAGCAGGATTGCAGGAGTCGTAATTGATTTGGGGGCTGAGGGACGAAAGGTTGTAAAATTAGAGGAGAGAGAAATTGAAATTCCCAAAATAAAGTGCTTTCTGTGTTTTTAATTAAGTACCGTGTTTTGCTTAAAAACTCCCAAAACGATTTTTTATCATTTTCTGTTTTTTTTTTTTTAAATTCATTGTTTTTCAAAATTCATTTTTGAAAATATGAAAGTAGACGCGTTTTTAGTGTTTTAAAAAATTGAAAATTAAAAACGATCTCAAAATAGTAAAGAGAACATGCCCTAAGCTTTTTTGATAAGTTTTATCATCTTTTTACTTTTCAAACAATTAGAATTTTTAGTAATTATTTTTATTTTTGTCAAAAAAACAATTAAACAAGTCGGGTACAAATAAAAATTATCATAACCTTAATTCTTCGGCCCATTGTTAAGTCAGGTCGATTTTCTTTATCTCATCCCTGATTTAATTAACCGTTAAGTCTGGTATTCCCCACTTTAATAGGATCAGGTGCCTGTAGGTATCGAGTTTGATGGGTTTTTTCAACCCATACTAAGGTCACTTAATAGCATTGCATATCAAGTAAGCGCATAATAATAACTATTAGTTAACAACAAGATAATCAAAACATTGCAGTTCAATATTTTGTACTAGTATTATATATAATTTGATTTAGTATCCTCCCGTGCAATGCACATATAAGAATCTAGTAGTAATAATAGTACTAATGATAATAATAAAAAAATGATGTTATCAATGTAATTTGCTTTAAGAAATTTGAAATAAAATAAAATTATTTTGGTGTAAGAAATAAATAATGTAATGATAATATAATTACCTTACTTGAAAACGTGGTCGATCAAGCAAAATTCATGACGGTAATATAATAACCAAAAAAAAAGGGAATGAGTTCGCCAAAATCAAGAGGTGGAAAAAAAATGGAGAACCAAAACCACTCATATAAGGAGAAAAAAAAAATATATACACACACACACACACTAGTTAAGTATACGTGTGATGCATGTATTACGTTTCATTTTTAGTTCAAATCAGCGTAGATATTGTTTTATATACAATTTAGGTAAGATAATACATGAAACATTAGTAATATTTGCTCTAACAACAAAATAAAATAAAGTACAACACATAACGTATTTTAATCGATTTTACAATGTTGAAGATGTTCTATTTAATTGATACTTGATATAACGCTGCAATCTTTAACAGGAAATTCTTTAGCAGGAAATAAAAATAAATATCACATTCATTCCAAAAGTAAAACTAATCATAAATATAAACAATAAAAGGGGTCATTAAACCAATGGCATCTATAGAAAATCAAAATGGGTTAATCCAATTGAACTGTAAAAATAAACAACAATAATTTGTAGAGTAATAATTATGACCCCATGCTGGGGAAGGGAAAATCAATAGTTAATTTACACCTGATAGTCGTCATCGTCACCACTCGCGTTATAAGCGAACCAAATAGGACTGTATGAGGTGTGGAAGGAGAAGATTCTGTGCACAAATGAAGAAGCAAATCTCAAATTGCCCTTTAGTATTGATAGGAGTAAAAAGGTATACATGTTTAAGAACATGGCAAACTGGTAAGCAGCAAAAAAAAAAAAAGAGGTTACTGTTGAGTTACTGTTGCTCACAATAGTAACCCGAGAATATTCTTATTATATATAGGATATTATAATAATAATCTATATATTAATAATAAGAGAAGTTTTTTGGCGTTGTAATTTCCCGTATATTGTCTGACGTTGTATAAATTTTTTTACCTTTTTTTTATTTCTTCCCCACTTTCTATAATTTGGATATTTAAGAATCTATTTTCCACATGCTTTCTGTATTTATTTTTATTATTCATTGTATGGATAATCAAGAATCAGGACTCTATATAATTTGGATAATTAAGAATATGCTTCACACACATACTTTCTGTATTTATTTTATCATCTACTATTCTGTATTTATTTTATCATCTACTATTGTTTGGATAATTAAAAATCAGAACTTTATATTTACTAGGCTCTATATCTCATTAAAAATTTAGATAATTAAGAATTCTTTTCAAGAATTAAGAGTTTTATTCTAATTGTAATTTCTCATTATTTATAATTAAAAAATAAATATTTAAATAACTTAAATATTAAAATAGCTTTCACGATTTTTTTAAAAAATTTCTTCCTCTAGAACTCTATATTTATTGGACTATATACTTGCATTTTATCATTTTTTCTAATTCTATTTCTCATTATAATTTAAAAATAAATATCAAAATAACTTTCCAAATTTATCAATCAATTTGCATTTATCTTACTTATGCACTATGTGTCTACAGTATGAGGGCAATCTCATCGATTCGGAGCTGATTTACTTATTAGAATAAATTTTTTATGTTTTTTTATTTCTTCCATACTTTCGGTAATTTGGATAATTAAGAATATGTTTCACACCTACTTTTTGTATTTGTTTTATTATCCATTATTTGGATAATTATGAATTAGAACATTATATTTACAAGAATCTATATCTCATTAAGAGTTTAGATAATTAAGAATCACTTTCAATAATTAAGAGTTTTTAATCTAATTGTAATTTCTATTAAGAGTTTTTATTCTAATTGTAATTTCTCATTATTTATAATAAAAATTAAATATTTAATTAGCCTAAATATTAAAATAAACGAATAATTGATTTACATATTAGATACTCATGGTAATTTTTCATTTGTCTTGACAAAAATAAATGAAAAATTAAAAAATTGTCACTCAGGACAACTTTCGAAACATAAATCAAAATTTATCAAGTATAGAAATTAAATGAATAAATGAATAACGATATTTGCATTCATTTTGGTTACTCTTATTCCTACTTGAACAAAACATCAAGATAATAAATTTTTGACCCAAAAAATTTCTAATGATTAATTCATATCCAAACAAAGCTGATTTATATGATTAAAACTTCTCTAATTTTTGAATTTTTTTTACTTAATACACTCTGACTCTTCATCTTATCTCTTCAATGTAGTATATATAGGCCATTATGATGCTATTTTTATGCACACCAGAATCTATATATATATATAAATATATATAAAGACACTTAATTTGTCTTCTTATTTTTCCTGTCTATTTCAGTGCTGTAACTATCGTGGTCAGTTTTTTGCGGTACCTTTTGTGATGTGACTGCTTCTTGCCACGACCCACTTGATTTTTGGGCTGAGTGCACTATTTTCCCAAGTACAAAATCAACTATCTTGTATAGAAAAAAGCTTTTAACTGCAATTGGACTGAAAATCAATAGTTAGGCCAATAAAAATTATGTCAAATGCATTCCCAATTCCACTTTTATATAGACTCAGCCAAATAATATTATATTCTTAATCTGATGTGGGATTTTATCTGCTTTAAATCACATACCTTGTAACATCCCGGAAATTTCTACAAATTAAGGTAAGCAACGAAATTGTTATTTTGAAAGAATTACTTGAATATTATTGTAAGATTTCTTGAAAATTAAAAGATTATTACTCAATTGACGTTAAAGAGATCATTTGGCTCCTAATTGATACAAACTAAAGTGTAGTGACTTAATTGACATAAATTGAAGTTCGGTGGCTTAATTGAAGGATGAGACAAAGCACAAGGATTTCCTAGACAATTTTCCGCCAAGTGTACGGTATATGCCGCGCCACGTGTCGAGATGTGATTGGCGGAACTCAAATTTCAATTAAAAACAACTAAATCTAACTATTATATATAGGGCTAAAAGGTCCTCTCATTCTTCCAAGTTCTTCCAACACTCCATCTTTTCCCTTGTTCATCCAAATTCGTCCAAGGCCAAGAAATGGGAAAGAATGACCCTTAAAACCCTCTAAGACATCACCCTTGTACTTGAAAAGGGTCCTTACCATGTATGGAAAGATTGTAACTTAAAGAATAGCTTTAATTAAGAAATATCAAGGCTTTAAAGATACTTTTTCACGTGGATTATTCAAGAAATATTTGAGGTGAGTAACACGTGTATTGACTCTCTCTCTCTCTCTCTTTGAAAATCATGCTTCTCTTGTAAGTAACACTTGTATTGACTCTCCCTCTCTTTGAAAATCATGCTTCTCTTGTGAGTAACACGTATATTGACTCTCTCTCTCTTTGAAAATCATGCTTCTCTTGTGAGTAACACGTGTCTTGGCTCTATCCTTTTTTATCTATTGGCTCTCTCTTTCGGCGCTCTCTCTCTTTAAACCGTATTTGGCCTTTGATGATTGATGGTGCACCATTGCTTTGGATAAATGATTGTTCTTTGCTCTTGGCCATCGCTAGCGACGCTATATACCTGTTCTGCTCTGCTATCTGAATTGTTTTATGGTATTATGGCCTTGCTGTGTGGTCTCGGCCATTCTGATCTGTTATTAAATTGTATGGCTTACGGGTAGAGGCTAAACTAGTGATGTGCCCGGGCTTCGTATCTTTGTATCTCTGTGTCTTTGTGGATAACCTCGTTGTGTATAAAAATGTCCTCTTCTGTATTATTTTCTGTGGGCCAATACATGTTGTTATTCACTGGGTACTTTTGTACTCACCCCCTATCTTCTACAATCCTGTAGGTATTAAATTAAGAAGCTATTTGGTTGGATCGTCCCAAGATGGAGGGGATACATGTATGTGATCGAGACTTCGGTGTGTGTAGTCGATGTTTCGTTGTGGGTAGCCCACAAAATATTTAATCATCAGAGTACGTAGCGAAAGTGCCTCGATATTTTGAACTGTATTTGTACCCAATTTTAATCGTTAAAGGTTTCCGCTACTGTTTGAAATTCCGTTTGTGACATACCTTCCGTTTTAATTTTATAAAGTACACCAGATCGGAAGTTTGCCATCAACCCGATGCGGGGCACAATTCAATTCTCTTTAGAAATTGCATTTCTAGCATCTACTTTTATAATGCCCAACCTTTTTCTATTTTATTATGTAATTCGATGTGGGAATCTGTACATCCTAATATGCACATATTTATATTTGTTTTAAAAGGACAATTATATTAGATTTTGTTTATTAGTTATTACATAGATATCTCTTCATTAGACAATATTATAATCTTAATTCGATGTGGGATTTCATCCACCTTAAGTCACAAATCTTCCATTTTAAGTACACTATCAGCCGTTGTTTGCTATCAACCCGATGTGGGAGATCGGAAGAGCGTCGTGTTTGAAAATTATATTTCTAATATCCAATTTTATAACACTCAATCTTTTTCTATTTTGTTATGTAATCCGATGTGAGAATCTGTACATCCTAATATGCACACATTATAATATATATTTGTTTTAAAAGGACACTCATATTAGATTTTTGTTTATTAGTTATTATATGGATATTTCTTCATTAGACAATTTGTAAAATTTCAAATCACACCTCTAAAAAAAAATCCGATCGCCTTGAAAAAAATTCCTGGCTCCTCCTCTGTTTTTCCCCCAAATTTCGCTGCAATTTTCCTTCTCTTTCTTCCCATCTTTCCCTTTCGAGTGCCTGAGAATTCTTATTTCCTAATATACTGTTCTAATTATTAATTCTCTCCCTGTTTTTGATTATTTCCTAATCCATTGTTCTAAACTCTCTATCATACGCATTTTATTTTCTTGAATCAACGCTAAAATCTCTATGATAATGCATCTTAAGTTCTTAAATCAATGCTAAAATCTTGATTTATTTTCTTTGACAAAGGAGAGTTCATATGGACTTGGGCTATTGATTTCAGGGTTCGATTGGTTGAGAATTTGGTCTAGAGGCTGCGGTAGATTTAAGAATTTGGTCTAAACACTTAAAGTGAATTCAAGAAGATATTAGACAAGTAGAAAAATACTGGAATGGTGAAAAAATTAGTTGGATTATCCATTTTTAAAAAATTCGGTCGTTTGAATTAAAGCTTTCAATAAATCTCTCAACTATTTATTTTTCTGAATTATCTTTACTATATTAATTTAATAAATGGCGCAATCTCTCTTATTTATAGTGTAGATCTATTAGTTTATAAGAAATTTTAGATTTTATTTTGTATATATATTATATTGTTATCGCTTTAGTTGACTATTACAAACTAAGGTATGTTATTTTTATCTATCTCGAATTGGAGTCGTACGCTTTACTTCAAATATTTTTCCTAGACACATATATTCTTTATTTGTAGATTCTTTATATGGGTTTGACACCTTTATTTTAACAAAGGACATGAATATGTTTACTCCAATTTCTGTTATATAAATCTAATCTAATCTAATATTATTTCTGTTATTGTGGAAGTTTTCGTGTTTGACTCCTATAGTGGCAGTCATGCTGCATGGGTGAGGATTAAAGTCATGTCTTTTTTGCCTTTAAATTACATAGAAAATTTTTGATGTAATACCTGGTATCCATGTTTTGTGCTTCTTTGAAAGTGCATGTTTGAAAGTTTTAAAGTTTCTTCATTTCTCGCTTAGAATTTGATGTTATTGAATGAAGATCAAGTGTTGTTGGCTAATTTTTATGTTTTATGCAATTATGGTATGATAGAAAATAAAATAAGAAAAACTTATAAAGAAACACTAGGGGTTTTTAAGTATGATTGGCTGTGTTTCGCAATCAAAGCTGTAATCTTTTGAAAATTTAATCACTCATTATTTATTATTATTATTATTATTATTATTATTATTATTATTATTATTATTATTATTATTATTATTATTGCTTTCTTATCTTTTACAGGGAGATATGAACAGGGAATTCATTTAGGTTCTGAGAAAGTTGGATAATACAGAATTTAGATACAACTGGCTTGAGGGACACGTGTTAGACTGAATTTCTTACCATTGGAGCATAGTATTTAAGCTTTTACACTTATTTTTTAATAATATGGCCTTCAACGAAGAGCAATCATGAGGATTGATTACCCAAAATCTAGAGTTTTAATTTAGTTTAAGGGATAAAGAAAAAGACTCATTTTTGAATTGGGTTCTTATTGAAATTTGGATCTAACTAATGTGTCGATAACTTTTCAAAATGTCTACTAAAATCTTTGTTATTTTTGAATAATTTTTTTATTTTTGCCTTTATTACCTCTTTTTTGGTAATCATATAATGTATAAAATCAATTTTGCCAGTTATATATATTTTTAGTTTTTTTAGCGAGCTGTATGGAAATATTTTATAGACATCGTAAATATTATTTGTATATAGGTTGTTAGGTTTTATTATAGGCTTCATTAGAACATGTTCGTTATGTTCACATATAAGATCGGAAGAGCGTTTATAAATTGGCCCAAATTATTATATTATTATGTTAAAAAATGTTAAAAAGAAAAATGAAAGATAAAATGACTTGGTGCTAAATATTTTAGTTTAATCCCTCAAGAAAAATTGGGGAATTACAAATGCATTCTAGCAATATTATCTTTTGTTAATTTTTTCTCATATTTAGCAAGCAATTAACCTACTTAACAATTAAATAAACTGTGCTATAGCAAATGAATTTTAAGATTCCACAATATACCGAAATAAGAGGGAAAAACTTTATTAAGATACTATACGGTCAAGCCATACCATATGGTATTAAATCGAGACAAATTGTTTGACACAAGCTTATATCATCAAGTTGATCTATATATTAGAGATTATTCATTTTGAAAGTACAATGGAATATATATTGGGTTCTTTTTTATTTTTAATATTCGTTACTTGATGATCTATTCCATTTTTACTTATCATTTTTAGAATACCTTTCCGTGCAATGTACGGGTGCAGTACTAGTTGGAATAAAACTTCTATTTGTCCCTTGCTACTCTGCCAGAATTTCTTTTTCGATTCTTGGTTACCTTTTCACTTAATTTGCCTAATTTTGGAGTTAGCTTTAACTGTCGTGTCTAACTTTCTATAATTTGAGCACTATTTCAAGGTGATTTAGTATTCCATTAATGGGTTACACAATTGACGTATTTTTCAACCGTGTATGTAGAGTTTTGTCATAAAAATCATATCACTCTTCTTTTATCATTGTTTAGTTACACAGTTTCCTTTTTCCTAACCCCAACTCTTCCTTTAAATTGCAAATATATATATATACATTTTTAAGATCATCATCACTTAACAAAATCATAAGTTTGGTCTATTAATATTCTCTACCTCCGATTTAGTAATGTTAAGCTTTAATTTAGAATATTGTTTTTAACAATATGCACAATACGTGCATAAACTATTTTTGACTAATTAAAAAATCTAAAATATATGCATAAAAGATAAAAAATTACAACCGTATTGGCAATCGTTATTTGATTTTGTATTTTTTATTGATAAATATCTGATAGTTATTTTATCATCCTTTGACGCGTGTGAAAAAAATAAGAAATATAGTGATATCCCATTGTCTTCTATTTTTTATTTTTTTGACCACGTCCTCATTTTTATTTTTTACAGTGGGTCATCTATATTATTGAATGACTATTAGTTTTTCTTTTGCTCTTCTTCACTTATCCTCTTGGTTTTGATAGAACATACTTTCGTTAATAATGATCATTGGCCATTTTATTTGAACTTTTCAGCCACTAGTTAGTGCTTTTGGCTGTTACAACAGTAGGGGATTTTACCACAAAAATGTGAAGATAACTGGGTTGATTTGAAGTAATATTTAATAATGAATGAGCTATCAATTTATTTTTTATTTCAAAGGCAAACTGGTAAACTTATTGATTATTCATTTGTTTTATTAAGTCAATAATGAATAAGATATAGAATATTTCTAATTTACTTCTATGATTCGTTTATAATACACTATATTGAATTTTTTAATTCCTTTTTTAATTCCCGTGTAATGCACGGGTAAAAAATCTAGTAATAATAATAATAGTAATAATAATAATAATAAAATGAGGTTATCAATGTAATTTGCTTTAAGAATTTTTAAGTAAAATAAAATTATTTTGGTGTGAGAAATAAATAATGTAATGATAATATTACCTTACTTTAAAACATGATGGATCAAGCAAAATTCATGGTGGTAATATAATAACACAAAAAAAGGGGATGAGTTCGCCAAAATCAAGAATGGAAAAAAATGGAGAACCAAAACCAATCACATAAGGAGTAATATATATATATATATATATCATAATAGAAGTGTTCAGCAAAGTAGAAGTAAAAGTATAAAACCGCCTCTCGTTTCCGGGTCAAATTGGTATTCAAATCTTTCAAATTCAAGAAACTAGCAAGGAAAATACCAAATCTATTTATTAATAAACAATTCAACTAAAATAAGAATTAAAATCCTCAACCTGAATCTTCCACGATTATTATTACTACGCTACATATATAAAAGAATAATAACAAACAACAATTAGTTAAATCAAAGTAAGATCATGACAATAAAATAATGGTGGGACAGACAACACCCTATATCCTGAAGCCATAATTCCAAATAAGGACACTTCGTCCCCACATCTCTGTTGGTTGTCTCATTACGCAATTTACCTTTGGGGTCCGTCCGCGTCCGACCCAACACGTCTCCCTTCTTTAGTCATGTCCCACCCATCATTCATGTTCGGCATCTCAGCTCGACCATCGGTGCGCATCTCCTTTCTCGACATGGATTGATTCGTCCCGGATCCTCAGGCTCATTTGCGCTTGACTCATCTTGTGAAACGAGCCGGCACCCTAGGGGTCGGTACGACAACGTCCCGACCGGATTTTATCAAT
>CAVNYN010285956.1:0-17367 GCA_963692815.1 Nyctanthes arbor-tristis | reverse complement strand
AGCTACTTCACCTGACATGTTAACCTTTTGAAATAGAACCTCAGATAGCGTTAGTATGAAACTTGAAGCGTGAAGAGAGGTGGGAAGATCATGTGATTTCTTTACATGTCAAAAGTCCAAAATCAAGTGAGTTGATTTTATAGTTGCTTTTGAGTACTATGGATAACCCTTAAAAACATAAAGCCCTTGAGGCCAAGGTTTAGGAATCAATCCCTAAGGGATGTGATTCCATCAAGGAAATTTATAAAACCTTGAAGGGACCACCCACGAGAGCGTAATCCCCAAAGACGATAAAATCATCGTGTTAGACGTCATCTAAAAAATACACATCAACAAATACTAAAACTAATAAGCAAATAATAATGAAACTAAAATAGATTTGATTTCAAATTTATTAGCCTAATCTTGGGTTCAAATGCCAAAGTTATCAAGTAGTCTCTATTTTTCTCCTTAAAATCATGTAATTGAAACCCTAGAGTACAATTGCTACCCTTACAAAGTAATTACTTTTCTCCTTTGAGATAATTAGATTAAATAATGCTAAAAAGAATGACTTTTGAATTAAATGCCAAAACATAGTCTATAGTAATTAATTACGGCTAAATTTTGTTAAACACCGTAAAATTACGGCTCAAGATTTGGTAAAATTATTACATAGGATCCACCAATCGCGTGAGTCTTTGCTTTCCTTTCTCCTTCACAGCCACTTTCCCACAATTTCATTCATCCGCTAGACTTCTAGCGGGGCACCCCACCAAACCCACATTTGTTGGGTTGTGAATGGACAATCCACATGTGAGTTGTCCCACAATTGGACAACCCTGTGAGTTGTCCAATCACAGCACGCTGTCTGGCGTTTGATCAAAATTACACTTTACCAAACTAATTTGTTCTTTACTCTCCAAGTGCCATCTAATTGATTTTTTTTTGGCTTGTAATTTTTAATGGAATGTGACTTTTTAATTTCTATATATTATACACCTCACTTTTTCTTTTTTCAAAAGTGACTTTTTATTTTATATGTGACTTTTACTATGTGTTATTTTAAGTAGTTACTGTGTTTTTTTAATTACACGTGACTTTTTACAATTGACTTTAAGTAACATATGTAGTAAATGTCAAATAATCATTATACAAGTTTTAAAAATAAAAAATTACACAAACACGAGATTTTTGTGTAAACCTAAAATTTTAATATGTACATGACTTTTTAATAAAAAAAGTTAAATGGAACATGCCTTTTTAGAACCGATGGAATACATGCTAAATAATCATTATGCAACTTTTTAAAACAAAAAGTTGCACATCAAGTGATTTTTATGTAAATTAGTTTTTCACTCGTGCGTTACACGGTAAGAATAATTCAAAATAATTTAACTTATTAAAAGTATTTGAGAAATTAGATGTCCACACATTAAAAAAAAAAAGGTGAAAACTTGATATCGTGGTATAGTATTATATATTTGTTCAAGCATTGTTACATTTCATTTCAATATTTTTCATATGATATAAATAATCAATTCATAAAGGTTGTTAACTATTAACCTTGTTTTTGTGCGCCAAGACCCATGTGCTATAATGATATCTTAGTAAACTATCAAACCTTTGAATAAAGAGAAGAAAATTTAAGAATAATTTGTTTGAAATCGCAGAGGGAATTATCTTGATGGCTGGATTTTCATGGGGATGAACAGAAAATTTAGAAAAAAATGATGTAAGGTAACTCGAAGATAGAACCATGAAAACAAAACTAAGGTAATTAAAAAATTTAAAGATAACTCAAGTAGAAATTTAAAAAAAAAGATATAGAAAGAATCTAGCTACCGCATCGGTTACCGTATTTAGAAAAAAAAAGACCAAATTATCCATACTTCCAGGAAAAGTGGCGGCAAAACTGCGGTAAAATTGTGCCGCAAGCTCAATTCATTTAATTAATATATAGATTTATGAGGATTTATGATTTTAATAGAAAACGTCTATGTCACATATGGAGTAAATGTTAAGTAATTATTATGCGAATTTTTAAAACAAAAAGTTACATGACAAGCGATTTTTATGTAAATCTAAGATTAACCTCTCTGTGACTTTTTAATTGAAAAAGTTACATAAAACATGACTTTTTACGATGGACTCTAAGTCACATATCTATATCTATCTATATATATCTAAATCAAAAGTAGTCTAAACAGATTTTCCCTCCTAAACTGCTAACGTTATAGCTGATGTCATATTTTGTTCTTTTATTATTTTGTTTTATTCTTTTCTTTTTGAAAGGCTAATTAGTGTAATTTAACCCTAACATTTCTTCTTATTGTGCAATCTAGCTATAATATTTAATACTTGTAATTTCAACATTGAATCTTTTAATTGTAATATATATTTTTTACTTAAAAGGATAATAAATAATCTCTCAAATTCTCATCTATATATTAATTAAAGGAAATTAGTTTGTTGTACTTTTATACCGCAGTTTTCCCGTCAAAAGTTTGTTATTAGGGTCTGTGTTGTTTATTTTTTCTAAATAATTTGATATGTATTCTTTTCGTACAACGTATACATAGTTGATAATCTTGTGGTATGTAAATTTTTACCTAACATAATATCCGTAGTGTGATTTGTTAGTTACAAATAATTTCTTCCATGAAAGTATTTAATTAATAGTAAATGAAATGTAATATGTGAATTGTGATTTCTTAAAACATGGTATGCAAATTCCAAATACATTATAAACTCATTATGTATTTCGTTAATTTCCCTTTAAAAAAACTTATTAATTTTCATATTATTTATTTTTTAGATAATTAAAAAGGTATTCTTCCTGTGCGTGAGAATCTAGTTAACTTAAAATCCATATCTATATACTATTATTACTGTTGTTAATCTAAATCAATTGTAACTTCTGCGTCATTGATTGATACTCTATAAGCGAATTGATTACGTCATGTTTTGCATATTTTCCACTGCTTTCCCCTAACACGGAATCTGAAATTCCATTTCCGGTTTTCCAAGAAAACGCATAAAGGTTTTTTTTTTCCATGGTTTTGATATTTTCAATGAAAAACAAATACAATCAAATTACATTGTAGGTTGTTTACGGAAAACGCCTGTAATGATAAAGGTGGGGTTACTTCTATATCTTTGGAAGGAGAAGGACTTTGTGGAATGCCATCAATAGGAGTTAATAGAGTTAACACTTAGCAGATTTACACTTGTACTATAGCTTTAAAAGGCTATTGTGAACTTGATTATACTGAATCATCTTTACTTGAATGTCAACTTTTTTAGAGAGATTTTGGCCTGATTGGAAACAGCCAAAACTTACAGGGTTAGTTTTTTGCTTTTTTCTTAAACATTTTTAAACATTTTTTTTTTGTTTTTTTTCTTACAGGGTTAGTTTTTTGGTTTTTTTCTTAAACATTTTTTAATATTTTCTTACAGGGTTAGTTTTTTGCTTTTTTCTTAAACATTTTTAATGTTTTAGGAAAATAAGCCGGGAATTGGGAATTTAAGATGTTTCTACACTTAGGTTTGTTTGTCAAAAAATTATAACTCTAATAAATTTCTTGGGTTATATGAATAAATATAAAAAATTTCTCACAAATATTTATTCTTCTTTCATATTAGTTCCCTTTTTCATAAGTTTGAATTTCCAAATCATAGAATGCTAAATTCTAAAGTTTTAAAGATATTGAGAATGTAACGAATCAATTCACAGTTTAAGCATGTGGTTTGATTGATACAACAATAGAATATATTCTTCAAGGTTTTAACATTAGAATGGGGCATTATTACAGTAAATAAGGACCTATAGACCATGCCATGCAAATATATTGGTCCAACTGAATGTAGGAAAATATTTCTACTATTGAATTTATTGGTCTAATTGTTTTTTATTTTTTCTATTGGTGACATTCATGTTTTTATATTTTCAACTGATGTAAAAATATTTCTCATTTATTTTTCAAATTCCAATTAGTTATATTATGTAACGTTATTCTTCTCGTGCATCGCACATGTGTTATACCAGTAGAGTAAATGCGAAATAATTATTATGCTATTTAAAAAAATAGTTATACATCAAGCGATTTTTGTGTAAACCTAGGATTTTAATCTATAAGCGACTTTTTAATGAAAAAGTTACATAGAAAGTGCCATTTTACAAGTGACTCTAAATCATATATGAAGTAAATGTCAAATGGTCATTATACGACTATTTAGTACAAAAAGTTACACAATAAGCGATTTTTGTTGAAGTCTATGATTTTAATATGTACGTGACTTCTTAATTAAAAAAAATTACTTAGTACATGACTTTTTAGAACCAATTCTAAATCACATATAAAGTAAATTTAAAATTTTAATTTATATGCGACTTTTTAATAAAAAACAGTGTTCTAAAAAGTGCGCCTAGGCGCGAAGCGGCACCCCCACGCCTCGCTTAGGCTATAAGTGGGGAAAAAACGGCCAAAAAAAATTGTTGATCACCTAGGCTCACCTAAGCACGCTTTTTGACGCCTAGGCAACTGCCCCTCCTCCATTTTTTTTATATACACCTTCAAGATATGGCTCTCATAAAGAGAGACATCCATTTAAACTTAAAACTAAACATAAATGATCAAGATAATTATTAATTTGTCTCAAAATCCATAAAATTTCCTTCATATAGTCACTTATACAAAGACCCATGTTATTTATAAGCCCCAAGCCCCAATCATGTTGCCTTCTTACAAAACTTTCAATGTGGGATAATCAAAAAGTTAAAATAATACCACTAAATTTCTTTTTCAAGTTGAAATTTTTGCGGCCAATAAACTTCTTTAAAATCATCATTATTATATTATTTTTTTAGCAATAGTCAAGAATAATTGTGTTAATATATAATGTTACTAGAATTTGTAACATTGTAAGGATTTTTTTAAAGAAAATTGTTCGGATTTATAATATGTTTATTGACTCTATTTAAGTTATATGCTATTATTAGATGCAATATATATACACATGGAGAATTGGTGTTTAGGTGGTTTTCTTGTTGGCAAAAAGTGTGAAATGTGTTTTCTTGCTTTTATTTTAAGTGGTAAGTGTTATTTATTTTTGAAAATTACATCATTTTTGTAATACGTAATCCCTATAAATGTATAATAAAGTAGGTATTATCCATCTTTTGCCTTTCGAAAATATTAAAATTGTATCGTAAAATTATTAAAATTATAAAGTAGATATAATATTTATGATTTTACATTTATTTTCCAATTTAGGATACATATTTCAAATATTTAATAATTTTAGATTTGTTAAAATAAAAAAATAAAAAAACGAAAAATGCTTTTTAACGTTTAAGAGCCCTCTAGGCGCTTAAGCTCGCAATGCTTAAAGCTCGAGGTTGATGCTTTTTCACGCTTCACGCTTTTTAGAACATCAATGAAAAGTCACATTTGTTCCCCCAAAAAAATGTCATATATAATAAAGTTTACACATAAGAATTTAACAATCCATAAGTCATAAGAACAAATAATTCATAAGTTGCATGTTACTTCTTTGGTACACAATCCAAAATACAGTGCACGGTTCCCTTTTGTCACGCCCTGCATGTGACATGGCTGAGATGGTAGCACGCGGGTAAGGCCTAGGCGCACACCGGATGCAGGAGATGGCATTGGGCAAGGTACCCGGGCATGGCCGAAGGCAGAACGGGCACAAACGCGGCGCATGATAGGGGACATGCGTGCACAGTTGAGTGGAATGAGGGATGACGCTAAGGCCGCGTGCTACATATCGTTGGAGATGATAGTTGCGTGACAGGTGGTATTAGAGCCGAGTCGACGTGGGAACCGGTGTTCGATGAGGGGTCGAGACATGGCTCGTGGAGAGAACATATCGGACACTACGTCTTGCCAGTGGGTGGCACAGACGACCGAGGACGTGAGGTCATTCCCTAGGATGGCAAGACGAAGAGGTACCGAAGCAAGAGCAAGGTGAGGGGCCTTGCCGGGGATGCCCATTTGCAAACCATCCTAACACGCATGGGTGACCATATTGAGGCCGTTGAGCAGGATCTGGCCACCTTGGAGGAGCATGCGTTAGGTCTATTCGAGGTGCTCAAGGTCGAGCAAGACGTGGCCTGACAGAACGTGGCCACATTGGAGGTATGGCTGATGGATGCAATGACGGCCATCCAAGCCTAATTCAACAAGCTTTGCGAGGAGGTGCGCAAAGACTTGGCGACGTGCAAGACTATGGCTAGTACAGGTACTAGTTCGGGTGCTAGCACATCCAGAAGTTTGATGGCAATAGGGACGCCAAGGCGGTCGAGGACTTCTTGTGGCGAATGGAGCTTTACTTCGAGGGAATCGGCCTTGTTAACGACCAAGCCCAAGTGCGGCATGCCACCATGTACCTTAACGATACGGCTTTGCTATGGTGGCGCTATAATCATGCCGACATTGAGCGCGGGGTTTGCAAGGTTGACATGTGGAACGACTTCAAACGGGCGTTGAAACGGTAATTCTACCTGGAGAACATCGTCTAGAGATCCGCAAGAAGCCAAGGAAGTTGAGGCATGAGACGACAATTTGGGAGTAC
Source organism: Nyctanthes arbor-tristis (assembly GCA_963692815.1). NCBI lineage: Eukaryota > Viridiplantae > Streptophyta > Magnoliopsida > Lamiales > Oleaceae > Nyctanthes > Nyctanthes arbor-tristis. The sequence goes on along the minus strand of CAVNYN010285956.1, from coordinate 10,788 downwards.
ATTAGCGAGTTTACCATGCTTATGCTTCAATTTCAAGCATGCCGGAGGACGAATTGCTCTTCTACTTCACCGACAGTCTCCAAAGTTGGGCACGCATGGAGTTGCTAAGGCGTGGGGTTCACAATGTGGATGAGGCCATAGCTATTGCAGAGAATTTGGCGGGCTACCACACGAACGATGGCCCAAAGAGGAAGGGATCGAAAGAGAACTAGGCCAAAGGTGGGGCCAAAGGTGGGGGTGTCATCCCACCATGCGGATTTTAATTTAATTTCAATGTACAAAGTAATTGAATGATTATTTTCCTAAAAAACTATTGGTTTTCAATAATGTTATTTACCAATCTGCAGTTTAATTGATATTTTCTCATTAGATGATGAATGAGTGAATGTCTATATGTATTTATAATTACCCACTCATCGTGTAATGTAAAAATGTTAATTAAACTAAGAATCACTCTAGCCTAAATAAATAGTCTATTTTTTAACATTTATTCTTCTTGAATATAATAGCACTTATTTTAAGAATGAAATTTTATTTAGGCTCCGTTTGGTATGATTTATAATTAGTTTGATTTATAATAAAATTTGAATTTTAAATTTTTGGGACACTTGTCAAATTCTACAATTGACACCTCACATACCCATCAGATCACATCAAATAACAACTTTTTATTTTTCAATAAAATTTAACTAATCAAATTAAGCCACATATCCTAAAAATTTAAATTTCAAAATATATTTTAAACTAATCCAATTATAAACTATACGTGAAGTGAACTGGCGATGAATTATCGTCTGAATTTTGCAGAAATGAGATGACAACGGCGTCCCCCTAAAGCTTTGAAAAAACAATGTAGTAGATGCTTCTTGTAAAATATATACAAGTCATAAACCGAGTTAAATACCATTTTAGTCATTGAAGTTACCTTTTTATTTCTAAACCATTACTGAACTTCAACTTATTACCGTTATTCACTGAACTTATAAACGTATTACCCATTCATATGAACTTATAAAAGCATTTCCCATCGATCAACAAGACGGAGTTTGTTTGTTAAATTTAACGGATGAGATAACGTGGCTTAATGGTGAAGTGACATGGCTTAACAGTACAGCCACGTGGTAAGTGAAATACTTATGTAGTCATTGAACTATTTGTGCTGTTACTGATTAGTCATTAAACTTACCTTGAAGTTATTAATTCATCATTAAATTTAAATGTGTTACTAATTGGTCACTAAACTTATCATTTAAGTTACTAAACTATTATTGAACTTTGACATGTTACTGTTAGTACCTAGATTTGTAAAAATCAATTTATAACTTCTCGTTCTTTTCTCAAACTAATAGTAATTTTTTTTCTTCTTTACAATATTGCTTTTTTTTTTTGTATATTAACCATATATCAAAAAATGTCGGTACTCTCGCAAAAAGTAACGTTTCCCAAACTAATATTAATTTTTTCTTTTTTTACAATATTAATTCATATTAATATTCGTTTAGTCACATCATGTCCTTCGTTAAATTTAATTAACAGATTCCGTCTTAGTAATGGATGTGAAATACTTTTATAAGTTTAGTGAGGAATGGATAACAGGTTTACAAGTTCAATGAGTAACGGGTAACAAGTTGAAGTTCAGTGATAGTTTAAAAATAAAAAATAAGTTCAGTGACCAAGATGGTAATAAACTCGTCATAAACCGTCTTTAAGCATAGAAGCTAAAAAGAAAAGGGAGAGATTTGCAAATCCATTTATGAAATTGTGATAATAATTGATCTTTTTCCCTTTTTAAAAGTAATAATTTATATATTTTTGTTGCAACAAGTAAAACCAAGAGATCAAATCAAACAAGGATGATAAAAAGATTGGATGATCACGTCAGGAGCTGTATGTATGTATATTAAATAGGATAATAATGTTTATTACTTTTAAACTCTTGTGCTCCTCAATGCATTATGCATCAAAGTGGAGTAGGGATTGTTGGCCATTCTAGAAGTACAAATAAGAGGAAACCACTCCTCTGCTCCAACCACTAAATACATTTCACGGAGGGATCAGAGAGTTAGGTATAATGAAAAGGCTAATTCTACTTCCCAAGTACGAGCGGATGAAATCAGCAGCGTCCGCAAGGAGAAGGAGGAGAAGAAAAAATCAGCTTTCGCTCCGAGAAAATGCCGAGATTACTCAACCTTACATCGTTCCGAAACCTCCAAAGAGTAGCAGTACTAATTGCTCCGCCAGGTGACACTAGTATATATTAATTAATTAAAATTTCCCCTTTTTTTCGCGCCCCTCTGTTTGATATTCTAATACGGGTTTGTGGAGTTTAAATTGATTTTGACTAACACTAGTTACGTTGTATGATTTCAGCTTGTCAGTGAAATTGATTTTTAATGTTTTCTTATTATTATTTAACTATTTTCTAGAGTTTATTATGATGAATCCTATCAGATCCTCTATGGAGTATTAATTTTGGTTTCCTAAAAGGAATTGTTATTATTAGATTAGATTAGATTAGAGTAGATATAAAACGGATTAACTCTGGTTTAATCGTAGCAGATACCCAGAAGTGAAGTGGGCTGAAAGGGACGAACTGGTATATCTTACAGTGGTAGTGGCAGTGGCAGATGCTAAAAACCTGCGGTCAGTGTTGATCCAGAGGGATTTTTATCTTCTCTGCTACGGCTGGGACATACAACAATCTCTATCAACTAAAGCTACATCTCTACCATAAAGTTAATGTAGATGTGAGTGGTGTGCTTTCCATGCTTGTTCAAGCACTTGTGTCATGTGTTCATTTTGTAAAAGTTTAAGCTGTGGGTGGATCTTAGGCTGATTTTAACTTGTAAAGTTGAAAATTTAACTATAATCAATGGACTTGTTGCTCATATAAAGTGGAGTAGTTGCAAAACAATATTGGTTTGGACTTTGATAAGTGTATTTTATATGCAAAAATACTTTTCTTAACTTGTGCAATTCTATATGAAATCGAGCAGATTTCTACCTAATTTGTGTGAATATGGTTCATATAGGTGAAAAGCTCAAATTGGAGTGATACAAGTGAAAAGAACTATTTTTGAACCAAATTGAGCTTTACATGCATCAAGATGTGAATGCTCGGGAGTGGGAAGAGAAAAGATCAATGTCAACAAGTGTGAAGGCTGAATGCCACCGTTGAGGAACTTAAAAGAGGTCATTTATGTCATGTTTAAAGAGAGCGGGGAGCCTGATGAATAGGTTAAAAAGTTTGGGGACGTGCTTACATGAAGAAAAAGCTGAAAAGGACCATTGCCGCAAGAAAAAGTCAAATCAGGGACTGAATCGCGCGTGCTAAAAGTAGGCCGCGGCAAGCAAACCGCCCCCTACCCGCGGTCTAGCCAATTTTTCTACTGGGGACGGGTAGGCCGCGGCAAGCAAACCGCCCCCTACCCGCGGCCTGTATCGGGAGACGCCGTTTACGCATTTTCGGGCCCTTTTTGATACATTCTAGGGTTTTAAGGCCTCCCCAACTATAAAAGAACGAAAACCCTTCAGTAAAAAGGGGGATTCATCATAGAAAATCATTCTTGAGGGCTAGAAGATTGGAGCAAGGGCTTGGAGATTGAAGCCGGTGTTCGCGTGAAGATTGAAGAACGTAGTTCTTCGTTTGGTGCAAAGGTTTTCTTCGTTATTCTTCGTCTTTTCTTTGCTAGAATCTGGTCATGTATTCAAACTCTATGAATGCTTATGTTATGAAATCCTTTATTATGCGTAACTAATTTTCCTTGTTGAGACAATCGATGAAGCAATAGACATGTTTTAATTGTGTTAATCCCATTCATGACTCTAATTGTTATTGCGTGCTTATTTTCTATTGTGATATGTAATTACCTTTTATGAGCTTGATCAACTTGTCATTGTGTTAGTGAGTTCATGAGGAAACTGAGAGGTAGGTCACCAATTTAGCATTTCAATAGGAAACATAAATTGCATAGAAGATAGAGACATAGTTTTATGATTTGTGTAACCACAAAAATGGTTTCTTTATTAATGCACTCAACTAGGTTGAAATTCACATAGAGATATAGTGGGTTTACTTGGTTGGGTAGATTTGAATTTGCTCGGGAGAGGTTTTCAATTTAACTTGTGAAACTGGTTGTGAGTGCGTGATGGTGAATTCTCATAAGTGGGATTGCATAATTGGAATGCCTGTTTATTGTGGATTCATGAGTCTCAACCCCTTCATTCATATATTTTCTAGTCCATTAATTTGAGTTGCTTCCTAGATTAAAATAGATAGAGCATTTAATTTTTAGTTTAAATTTCTCATTATTCTTTTACAAAATCTTAATTTCTTTATTCAATTAGTGTGAAATTGACTCAAGTGAAATAGGTGACAACTTTCCCTATGGGATCGACATTCGGGACTCGTCTAGTCCTATACTACTTGAACGGTATCGTGCACTTGCGATTTCGCCTATCAAGTTTTTGGCGCCATTGCCGGGGAAAGTTTTAAGTTACTTGCTTCCATTGAATTAATTTTATTGCTAGTTGAATCAATTTTATTTTATTTTTCACTAATTTTCATGTTGATCCACTGGTTCTTTGACTCAATTTTGTTTTAGGGGGCATGGAGATTGGATCAACATCTTGAGATGATTGACTACGGAGCTGATCGTGATGACTTGCCTATAGGATTATTTTGGGATGAGTTTGTTTCCCCACAAACTTCTCACATAGATATTGATGACCTGCCTATGAACTTGTTTTGGAAAGGACCAACTGCACAAAGCTTCTATTTCTGCAATGATGACCATAAACAGATGGAGTAACCTATTTCTAATTGGGGTGGGAATCAAGAAATTCTACCAAGTTTGCGACATCATCAGTATGAAGAGATATCAAATCTTGAAAAGCTTATTGAGCAACTTGGTAAAGCTACTTTACAATTTGCACAAAACACTGATAACTTCATGAAAAAAAGTAGACAAAATGAGGGAAAGAGCTGCAGATTCTTCGTGCCAAGTAGAGATGGGTGACAATAGGCAGGTGGTTGGACATAATGTAGAAAATGATGGTGAAAAGTTGGTGGTGGAAGATGCTAAAATAGGACATGATGTTCTACCAAGCAATACAGAGTCCAACTCAGTGGAACACAAACTTTGCTATACAACACTGTTAGAAGTGCATTCAACCAGAGATTTGTATAATGGGCTAGTTATTCAACTCAATGAAGTTCCAATTAAAAGTGAAGACCCTGAGGAAGATAAAGAGTGGGTAATAAAAGAGCAAGGAGAGAAGCAACATTGAATGATATTGTGACTACAGACGTGTGCTCTTCCGATGATTTTCATGATTACAACAAGATTGACTTTGTGATCAATGCAAATGAGGAAGTGGAAGTGTACGTCATTGAGTTTGAGTTAAACAGCCTAAAAAGGTCTATTGTTCCCATGCAAGCCAAGCTCCAATTTTTCAGAATGCAAAAAGAAGGGTAAAAGTCATTCATGTCAAGAAAAGCAGAGCATTCAAAGCATTGTTTCGAGTTCCGTAAGAACAATCATCTTAGAAAAGTCGAGCTCTAGACTATAAATCGAGCGCTTAATGGGAGGTAACCCATCCTCTATCCTTGTTTTTCTTTGATTTTGATTTGTGCATTGCATTTGGATTCTAGAATTGCATTAGTGTTAGGCACATTTATTTCTAATTTTATGTTTTATGTTTATTTATGTTTTCTGCTCCACTTCAACCTCTAAATAACATTAAAAAATTATTGTTTCCTAATGAATGTTGATCTTAGTGAATATACTTGTGGCTATACATCCCTCAGCGCCCTCACCTCCTCTTGAGATGTGAGTTTCAGTCAGAATCAACATTGGCCCAAATGAGCTTCATCGGGTAATATCTTTCTTTTGTTTTTTTTTTGTTACATTGGGACAATGTAAACTTTTAAGTTTGGGGGAGGTATAACTTATTTTGAAGATTGATGCTTGGGATGTTAACTGTTAGAACCATATTCACTCAAGTAGCTGCATTTTGTATGGTTAGTTGTGGTCATTTGAAATTTTATTGTTTTCTTTCGTCATGTTTTGTTTCGTCATGTTTTGTTTCTTTCAGTTTTTTTTTTAAATTCTTTCAGTTTTTTTCGTTTTGCCTTGCCGGCTGGTTTGATTGAAATCACCTAAAACTTGTGTTGTTTGTGATTTGTGATGGGACATTGCTATATGAATTAAATTTGGTGAAAATTAGCTTGTCTATGTTTGACTCGTTCTTCATTTGGCATAAGTCACCATAATCAACACTTTAGTCGGGTGAATGATTTAGATAATAGTCAAAAAGGAGAATTAGAATACCTTACCCTTTCATTGTTCTTAGTTGTAAACCCTCATTGAGTTTAAGTTTGGGGGAGGTTGAGCCGTGAGGATGCTAGTAAGGTTGGTGTGGATTCCGTGCATGTTGAAAATTTGTGTGGAGTGTTTTCGGCTGACCAATTGAAGCTAGGCAATGACTAGATGCTGGTAATCTCATCTCTACTTTCAAGTCTTACACAGATTAAGGTCCGGAAAAAAAAAATAATGCCTTCGATGTGTCTTTACCACTCTTCGAAGCCTGTGTGACTCAAGCAATTAAGTCCTTAGGGGTCTTTCAAACCTTGGTGCCCTGGGTCAATTGAACCAAGAGTCATCGGCCCAAAGCTCGCTAAAGGGTCATATAGAAAGCCCAGTGAAGAGGTAGATTACACATAAGACATATGAGGCTATGAAAAAAAAAGAGAAGAGAGCAAATCTCAATAAAAAAAAGTCAAAAAAAAGCGCCAGAGAAAGATTCTAGCTTGTGGAAAAAAAAGATATAATGGCTCGACTTTCCCACTATCTGCGAGGCTATGCTTCAATTTTCGGGGATGTAGATTGCTAGTAGGTTTGACTGCCTAGTAGATAGTGGGAAAGTCGAGGCCTCAAAAATTGGGAGAATCCACATTGACTGAGCTAGTATTTTTGTGGTAAGATCTGAACCAACTTGATACTTCTTTGAGAGATGAGAGATTTAAACCTTTCAGCACATATCCCTATGAAAAAGAGGTAGTGAGAAAGGAAAAAAATAATAAGTTTGGGGGATGTGAGCCTTTCATGAGAGGGTGAGAACATATTTGACTATTGTGGTTTGGGGAAGCCCGACCAAAGTGTATGATGGTGGGTGTGATTATGCCCATTCTCTAGTCAAGCATTGGATGAGTTCACTATTGGTGACAACATTCTGTGATAGTCATGAATGATATAGGGTAGGATGTTGGCAAGTTTCTATTTTATGTTATGTGTTTAATTTTATTGTGTGTGTTTAATGTAATTGGGTAAATTTCTTGCTCGGGACGATCAAGGGTTAAGTTTGGGGGAGTTTGATAAGTGTATTTTATATGTAAAAATACTTCTCTTAACTTATGCAATTCTATATGAAATCGAGCAGATTTCTACCTAATTTGTGTGAATGTGGTTCATATAGGTGAAAAGCTCAAATTGGAGTGATACAAGTGAAAAGAACTATTTTTGAACCAAATTGAGCTTTACATGCATCAAGATGTGAACGCTCGGCAGTGGGAAGAGAAAAGATCAATGTCAACAAGTGTGAAGGCTGAATGCCACCGTTGGGGAACTTGAAAGAGGTCATTTGTGTCATGTTTAAAGAGAGCGGGGACCCTGATGAATAGGTCAAAAAGTTTGGGGAGGTGCTTAAATGAAGAAAAAGCTGAAAAGGACCATTGCCGCAAGAAAAAGTCAAATCAGGGACTGAATCGCGCGTGCTAAAAGTAGGCCGCGGGTGGGCGCGGCAAGCAAACCGCCCCCTACCCGTGGCCTAGCCAATTTTTCTGCTGGGGGCGGGTAGGCCATGGCAAGCAAACCGCCCCCTACCCGCGGCCTATATCAGGAGACGCCGTTTACGCGTTTTCGGGCCCTTTTTGACACATTCTAGGGTTCTAAGGCCTCCCCAACTATAAAAGAACAAAAACCCTTCAGTAAAAAGGGGGATTCATCATAGAAAATCATTCTTGAGAGCTAGAAGATTGGAGCAAGGGCTTGGAGATTGAAGCCGGGGTTCCCGTAAAGATTGAAGAACGTAGTTCTTCGTTTGGTGCAAATGTTTTCTTCGTTATTCTTCGTCTTTTCTTTGCTAGAATCTGGTCATGTATTCAAACTCTATGAATGCTTATGTTATGAATTCCTTTATTATGCGTAACTAATTTTCCTTGTTGAGACTATCAATGAGGCAATAGACATGTTTTAATTGTGTTAATCCCATTCATGACTCTAATTATTATTACGTGCTTATTTTCTATTGTGATATGTAATTACCTTTTATGAGCCTGATCAACTTGTAATTGTGTTAGTGAATTCGTGAGGAAACCAAAAGGTAAGTCACCAATTTAGCACTTCAATAGGAAACATAAATTGCATAGAAGATAGAGATATACTTTTATTATTTGTGTAACCACAAAAATGGTTTCTTAATTAATGCACTCAACTAGGTTGAAATTCACATAGAGATATAGTGGGTTTACTTGGTTGGGTAGATTTGAATTTGCTCGAGAGAGGTTTTCAATTAAACTTGTGAAACTGGTTGTGAGTGCGTGATGATGAATTCTTATGAGTGTGGTTGCATAATTGGAATGCCTGTTTATTGTGGATTCGTGAGTCTCAACCCCTTCATTCATATATTTTCTAGTCCATTAATTTGAGTTGCTTCCTATATTAAAATAGATAGAGCATTTGATTTTTAGTTTAAACAATCTCATTATTCTTTTACAAAATCTTAATTTCTTTATTCAATTAGTGTGAAATTGACTCAAGTGAAATAGGTGACAACTTTCCCTATGGGATCGACATTCGGGACTCGTCTAGTCCTATACTACTTGAACAGTATTGTGCACTTGTGATTTCACCTATCAGACTTGTTGCTCATATTATTTGGAGTTGCAAACTAACTAGTTGGTCAATTAATGTTGGACTCGTGATTTCTGTTTTACTTACAGGAGAGCAAAATAAACATAGGGGCAAGAAACATATTTTGCGTCTTGGAGAAAGCAGAGAAGAAATGGTGGAAGAAATTGTTGCGCGGAGATGAAAAGGTACCTCACTTTGTCAAAGTAGATTGGGATAAATGGGTCGATGAAAATGATGACAACACCGGTATGTTATGTTTCTTGGTGTATGGTTGGACTGCACATTCTCTTAAGAAATGAGACTTGCCTTTGTGTTTGACTCGTTACGTACCCATAGATATATATCACTTATCGCTTTCCCGTGATTTTTGGAACCAAAAGGTGAAAAGCGTGAAGAGAAGGCGACTGAGGGTGAAAAGCCTGAAGATAGCTAAGGCAAAGGTTCTCATCTTACAGCAGAATCAGCACTTGTTGATTGCTGATTATCAGAGCATGTATTGTGCTAGCTGCAGAATGAAATAGGTTATTTTGCTTAGGTGGGTTTTGGACTAGAAGTTAGCTTGGCTATTAAAATGGGTTCCCTTTTGTATTTTGTAATGACGTTTTGGAATTGGTGGTGTTTGAATTAAAATTTCTTGGACCTACGGTTAAAAAAATAAATAAAATAAAAAATTGCTTCTCCGTAAATTTGAACATCAACATTTGGAAATGTAAAATACTTAATTAGCTACTATTTACTAAATAATACCAGTAGCAGTGATTTGCTTTAGGACACTTACACATCCCTTCTCCATGTATATATCTGGTGGGATAATCCTGCTAGAAGTATGGTAGGAGAACGGGACTGGTGAAATACTGGCTTTTCACGTAAATAGAAAATATTATTCTCTAGTGCAACAAATAACTTGAGGTGTATAACAAATTTATTTTGTTAACTATAGGCAATTAAATATCCCATCCAACCGTGATCATAACTTAGAGATTTAAAAAATTCACCAGCAAGATAAAATTATCTTTATTTTATATCTGGAAATTTGCTTATAATTAATCAACCGAGCAAATAATATCACAAACTTCAGGTTATAAGTTATATATATCACACATGTGACCTTTAGTAGATCCAAATTTTCAAAATATTAAGATGGTTTACATGTCTGCATTCAAAAATACCCATCTTAATTCTTTATACGTAAATCGTATTTATAACCTTTAGTAAATAGATTCTTCTAACTGTAAGCCAATTAAAAAAGAGATATCATATAATTTTTATATGTGGCAAATCTATATATTAATTAGATGAAAGACGTTGCAGCAGAAGTAGACCACGGTTTTTGGCCTAAACTGCTTTAAATGGGGAGGTTTCTATCTTTTTGCTATTGTTTGGTAAGCTGTGTGGTAGATATTGTATCTTATCATTTTTTTTAATTTTTTGGGTTTCTATCTGCCGTTCAAATTATTCCAGACCCATAGGACTCTTTCAATGTTTTTGATCCCTAGCTACCATTCAAAAATCTCAGTCTCATAGGACTCTCTCTCTCCAATTTGTTGCTGTCTTTCAGATCCTTCCACTAGCTATCCCTCTCGCATATGACTTTATCTCTTAATTTGTATCTTATCTCTATCGCAAAACTCTGTCGATGAACTTTCCTATCCATTGGGTTTCCTTTCTTGATTGGATGTTCATTCAGCCAAGATTGTGGCCTCCTCTATACGGTATTCTCAAATTAAGTATTTCATTTCGTTAGAGGTTATATTCTAATATTCATTTCTGTTAACTTACTTTTTGACTACAATTTATCATGGATGATAAAAATATAAACACATATGGCACAAAATGTGTATTTGATTTTCAATGACATACCTCAATAGGCCTAATT